>WBNH01007164.1:40045-63226 GCA_013401255.1 Urocolius indicus | reverse complement strand
GGATCACAAGTCCTGATAGCAAACCTGCTCCGGCGTGGGCACCTCCCCCACGGACTCCCAGGTCTTGCCAGGGAACTTGCTCCAGGATGAACTTCTAACGGAGTCACGGCCTCCCTCAGGCATCCACCCGCTCCGGCGTGAGCACCTCCCCCACGGGCTGAGAGTGGATCTCTGCTTCCCGGTGGTCCTCCATGGACTGCAGGGGGACAACCTGCTTCACCATGGTCCTCACCACAGGTCACAGGGGAGGCTTCTTTGCATTTTCCCTTAATGTGAGATGAAGAACTAGATGACTTACTGAAGGTAAAAGCAAGATAGTTTGCTTTCTGTCCTATTGGCAATCAGGTGACTGAGCAGAAATACACTGCTCTCCCTTTCTGTGATCTTCAAATTGGCCACTTTGTGCTTGGGTCCACAGAATAGTACATTATTTGACCTCAGAGTGAGAAGGAGAACAGATGTCTTTTCCCCTTTCAGTAGGACACTTACAGTGCCATGTCATAAATATGAACTGCACATCACAAAATTGGTTTCCTGTAACACTTTGGTTACAGGAATGAGCATACAAATACTGTGCATTTGTAGTCTGATTTCCTAAGGCTGCTCATTCCAGTAGTTTACTGTTTGTTGCTGCTTTTCCACTTGGAAGATTAAATCTCAGCATACCTTCAGTTCTCTGATTTGCAAGCAGAGCACTAGAGGCATACATTTATTCCCACTAAACAGTAACTTCGTGAGGCAGCTCAGTGGGGCTGTCTGTAGAATGATGTAGCATAATGGGATTCTAAATCCCTTGAAAACCGGGGCAAACATGAAGTTTCTATCATCATTTAAATCTATTTAAAGAAAAAGCGCTGTCACAAGAAAGATTTGCTTATTGTCTTGTTAGTACTTCTTTTCCTGATAGTCTTAAAGGGTTCACCACCACTTAATTATTTCAGTGCAATGACAGGATTCATCTCACCATTTCTGACTTACAGATATCCTGAAAGACTGCAGCTTTTAACACCAGGAAATGTAAAGGTAACAGCATAGCAGCTTTCCCATTTACTAACCATTATCTTTCAAAACTCTCCTTTCCTTCCCCTCGAAGTTGTTGCCTCATTAATCTCCACGCGTGACTGAAAGCATTAAAAGCTTTTGTGAGCAATTAATTACAAAAAGACATCTGGGGACATTTCATACGTTTTAAACAGCACTGTCTGTGGTGCAAAGCACATATTGAAATATTCCTGCTTCAGAATACACCTGAGACATCCTCCCAAATTAGAGACTCTGAATCTCAGAAATGGAGCCAACCAGTTCGCCACGGCGCTCAGAAGCCGCCCGTGTCTGAGGGCTGGGGTGGCCGGGGCAATATCTCCCCCCAGCGGCCACTACACTCCGAAGGTTCTTGCATGTTTTCGGAGGATAATTTTGGAGAAAAAAAAAAAAACCAAACACAAATCCATAGGCACACTTCAGCCTCCGTTCTAATATCTTGTGTACATTTCGCTGTATAACTCTGCATGCCTCTTCCTGCGACAGATGCTGTCGTGGTCGCAAAGCTCTGCAGACAGCCACTGTGACTGGCAAAACTGTTCCAAGAGGATTACACGCAAATCCAATCCCATAAATTGATTTTTTTGCCCACTGCTTTCTGCCAGCTTTGTACCTGTCTCCACTTACCCTCCTTTTTTTCTTTTTTTTTTCATTGCCACTCCTAAACAAGAGAAATAGATAATGTGTTCAGTTTTGGGCACCTCACTACATGAAAGATATTGAGGTGCTGGAGCTTGTCCAGAGGTGGGCAACAAACCTCGTAAAGAGTCTGCATAGCAGGACAGATGAGGAGCAGTTGAGGGAGCTGGGAATGTTTAGCCTGGAGAAGGCTGAAGGGAGACATGATCACTCTCTACAACTACTTCAAAGTGGGTTGTAGGGAGGTGGGGGTCAGTCTCCTCTCACAGCTAAGGAGTAATAGGACAAGAGGACATGGCTTCAAGTTGCACCACTGAAGGTTTAGATTGGACATTAGGAAGAACTTATTCACAGAGAGAGTTGTTAAATACTGGAATGGGCTGCCCAGGGAGGTGGTGGAGTCACCATCCCTGGAGATATTTAAAAGAGGTCCTGAGGGATATGGTTTAATTTAATGATGTGGCTGGCAGCATGAGGTTAGTAGTTGGACACAATGATCTTAAAGGTCCAGCCCAAGCAAAACTATTCTATGATTCTATGTTTTTGTTGACTAGTTGCAAAAGGAAATACACGTCAACTACTTACTGATGGCAAAAAACCCACAGAGCTGAAAAATACTGCCACAAAGCTGGAGACTGCTGTTTCCCTCCTTAACCCTGGCCTTTGCAGCTGCAGGAGGCAGTCAGTTCAGACCCCAGTCCCCACTAGGCAGCAAGATGCTCCATTTTGTTGGTGCTGAGGTTTTAGTAATAAGCATATTTTGGTGGCTAAATCCCCTTGGGAGGTGCCAGGAAGTACCAGGCAGCCTCCCTCTTTAGCAGTAAAACACACATCAGCTCTGCTGGCCCCAGACATAGCTGAGGTACCTCTTAAGTTTCCCACTGAGTCACACAGGCAGGTGCATTCTCCCAACTCCAGCCAGGGCACAAAAGGAGCTGGTTCCTCTGCCCATAAAAACTATCAGGAAAGGAAGAAGAGAATTTTGTTCTGCAAAATAAGATTATGCAGAACATCATTCTTTGTTTGCCTGGGTAACCAACAAGATTTACAAGACATGCATGGCTAAAATTATTAAAAATAGTCAATGTTCATCTCAGAAAACGTTTGAATATTATTTTGCTAAGACAAATCTTTTCCTGGCCTAACAGTAGCTTCCAATATTTGTTATTCTACTTTTTGTGCTTTACATCTATCTGCTTCTGACACAGATCAACAAAATCTGTTTCCCTTGTTTAGGAATGCCAAGTGAAAAAAATACAGAGAGTAAGTGGAAACAAGACTGGAACAAAACAGTGTGCAAAAATTAAACTTACTGAGATTAATTTGTATTATATACACTTGGAATAGTTTTGAAAGTTTTTGGCCTGTTGATGTGAAAGCGGAAGGTTAGAGCAATTTTTCTAACTTTAAAAAGATGTCAGTTTTGTATCACACAACAACTGAAAGGGTGGTTCCTACTACTCTTATCAACAGTATTAAGTCTATTGAGACAAAAGAAAATTAAGGCAGAAAAGGTTTCTATTTTATGTTTGACAGGATATTTTGTGGATTTGATTCCATTTCCCTCTCCAGTCTGTACCTCTGCGTGTATCTTTCCAATAGCACCAGGGACAGGAGACAAGTGCTTGCCCATGGCTTACGAGCAGCACCCTGCTGAAGCCTGGCTTCTCTAGCTGAAGTCTGGAAGCTACATTTGCTGGTGTCTAATGAGATGAATTCACATCTAAGCCCATCTATTAGTAGGGATACAGATCTCCACTACCAGTCTGGCTGCTTGTCTTCACAGGGCTGGTGGGACCAAAAGGAGACTTGAAACAGTTCAACAGGTTTCAAAAGAAGTGGCATGGGACCCAAATGGACACACAGACAGGCAAATGCATGCTGTTGCACAACACTTATTTCCTTAGGAAATGAGATTAAAATACAGACTATAACACAGGAAAACTTGACTGTAGCATTCCCTGAACCCAATTAAGGGAATCAGCTTCTGACTGAGGTTATGATAAGAAGCTACCATATTCTAGGAATGCCAATCATCATCTGACTGAGGTTATGATAAGAAGTTATCATATCCTAGGAATGCCAGCTGGCCTTAGTGTTAGTTACTGAAGCATATTTCCTTTCCTTTCCTTTCTGGATGGGCCTGCAGCCAAAAGCTCTGCTACCTATTGAAGAAGTGGCCATGCCAGCATTGCCAGTTCTTGCTCTACCTCTGCCTCCCAAACTTTGTGACGAATAGAATACAACTACCAGCCTTCCAGAAATTTTATGGACTATCGTGTATCCAGGTCAAAGTTTTACTTGAAAATTCTGTAAAGATTATATCCAGGGACGGTGTATTTTCAGCCGCCACGCTGCAATTGCTGCAGTTTGATGAAATCAGCCATTTACATGCACTATGCTTTTCAGTAAAACAAATTAATATCCAGACTTTAGTTTGCTGATTGGATTTTGATTATCGGTCAACAAGGCAACGAACTACAGCATTTTCACAGTAATTAAGGGCCATTGGTGTACATTTGTTTTCAGACTGATGTGAAAAAAAAACCTGCAAAACAAAGAAGCTATGTAATGTAATTGATCCAAAAACATCAGCACAGAGGTGTTAATCAGAAGAGACTCGTGCCATGAGCCAGGATGACCTGTGGCCTGTAGGATCCTCAGACTTGTCTTTCATGGGGTCAGGGGCTTTAAGATGCCAGGAAGGATGACACAGAAGATGTTGAAATGCACAGAGAGAACACATTTGAATCTCAGCCTTTAAAGCTTCTTTCGTGTCATAATAACTTTTCCATTTGAGACCCTTATATTCACACTTTGACCCCTTTAATTTAGCAAGCATTTCCTGTTCATGTTAGTCATTCAAATAAATTGCTCAAACACACAAAAAGAAATTCAGTCATTCCTTACCGAGCACAAAAGTTCCATCGTTATTTATATGACACTGTACTGTATAGCTTCATGCATGAACCTATACTTCACCACAGCTTCTATTTGCATGAGTTAGTAAGATTTTATGGGAAAGTGTTCCCATGTCTGCACTGTTAGAGCTCCATATTACATGTTATTTTGGAGCAGATGTATGGAGCTCCACATCACACACTATTTTAGACCTAGTTCTATCCCAGGGCACCTGCTAAGTGGGTACTACTGCTTATAGCCTGAGTAGCATGGGACTGACAAAGATTATACAAGTTGCCTGAGGCTGTGAGCAAGTTTTCCAGAAGTGACACCAACTTGTACATAGAGATGGAGCCATAACAGATGCCCTGTTTTTATTCCCCAAAGGCAAAAGAAGCTACTTGGATACTGGAGCTTTATTTTTCCTCACCATGATGCTTTGAACAAAGGCAAGAATCCTGCATTTGCAGTCTGAAATAATGAAAGCTATTGGATTAGTCTGACCAATTAACAAAACTCCCATTACCTCAAAAAAACCCCAAAACCAAAACTAGAAGCAAAATGCAAATCTTTACATACTGCATTCCTTATAAACTCAGATATCACATTCAAGGCCTTCAGGATCCACAATATTTAGTTTTCAAAATGAAGAATTTGAAGTCTCTTGCTTACACGGGATCAAAGTTGCATTTACCTGTTTTGTGCCTCTTGTTCATAACTGATCGTTATCATTTCAGTGTAAGTTACATGAAATTTAAAAGTCAGCTTTTGTGAACTTTGAAACTAATCATTCAAATTGACCACACAAGGGAACTATCCTTCAACCTTGTTTGTGAGTTCCTTCTGGAGAGACACCAAGGACAGCTGCAAACATGAGTGAGAGAGATGTAGCTTTCCTTTCAGGCATACACTTCACTCAGTGAGAGTGCCCAGCCCTGAGCACCTCTCTGGGGATGGGATTAGGGCTCTGGCCAGTGAGCCAGGCAGAGACGGTCAGGCTTGCTGGTGCCCTTGCAGCTCTGGAACAAAATTGTGAGAGCTGTGACAACAGAAAAAAAAAAATAGGCTGTGATGATGTGGACTACTCTGAATAAAAATATATAGTTTTGTGTACACAATGCCAGGGCACTTGAATCTCAGCTTTATGGAAAGGCAATGGCTGTGATGCAGGCTTGTATTGCTGAGACTGGAACCTGCTGCCTTTGACAGGGATTTTCACCTTGGGAATTTGTTAGCTCTCTCTCCAAAGGCATATTCTATCAGAGACAGTAAGCAGATGAAAAAAATCAGTGTATTTTAAAATACAGAATCTTTCTTTTTTCATGTGTTAATTAGAAACATACCACAGATACAGAACCAGAGCCATATGTAAAGTTCTGAGTCAGATATAAAAGATTATCTGAAGGAAAAAAAAACTGCCTTTTCCGTTCAACAACACAGGGCTTGTGCAAGTTCCTAGTTATTTCATTCAGGAAGAATCAAAGTTTCCTTTCGGTCACAGAAAAACATTGAGCTCTGGCTTTCTGTAGCCAGACACAGTGCTAGTAGCAAACACTTATGTCAAACCAACCTAAATATTTCAAGAAACATTTAAATGACAAAAGGCATTTTAAAACAAAAATTTCCTCCAGTCACAAAGACTGCTCCAAGAAGGCTTCTTTAGGGCTTCAGTGTAGGGATTCATGTGAAACCTATTAACAAGAGAAACCACTGAGAATCTCTGAAGTCTACGTTTGGAGTTAATGATTATTCTTACAGGGAGAAGACTGCTTTGGTTCACATTGTGGGGGCTGTTTCCCCAAATTTAAATGGCTACTCCTCTTGGTAAAGGTCATATACAGTTCTCAGAAGTATGTTACACTCTTGAAATGTTAATCTATGTAATAAAAACAACAACAAAAAAGCAGCATTCTGAAATATTTTTTTAGTGAAGTCTTACTCTTCCTCTTTAATACACAGCTAAGTAAGGCACCTGCCTCAGAGCAATTCCAGCAGGATCTGTAATGATGATGGAACAGGCAGTGCTTTCCAGATGCCAACCCCACTGCAAAATGCTATACCTGGTCAGCAGACATCAGTAGACAGAAAAACTCCACAGCTAACAAAATATCCCACTATGTTTGATCTTGGATGAGCAAAGAGAACCCAAACAGGAAGACCATCCATGATGTCATTAAAGAAAAACCACAAGCATTCTGAACTTACCCATGATTGCTGTCAGCCACTTCAGGGTGCTCAGAGCAGCTGCAATGCCCAGCTCCCAGGAGACCACATGTAAAACTTTCATGGCTCCAATATTAAGCTTGAACAAGCTATCAAGCTACCTTAACTTCACCTTTGTAAGAGTACATTAGAAACCCTGAGATCAAAGGGAAAAAGTGATGATGAAATAAATTAATTGCTCACATTGAAGTTTAAATCTTCTGGATTCAAATGAGTGAATAGCGACTGAACCAGAATTCAGTGAATTCCCACAGGAATAAATGTGTCTGGTCACTAGGTGTCAGCCTTGCCTGTACCAGGAGGACACTGGGCTTTCTCCCTACCCCAGTGAGCAGAGATACAAAGGATCGTAGCAGTGATGTAATTTGAGGACCTGAGCAGAGGAGGATGCTGCTTGTGCTGGATGCTTATGTATCCAGTGATATATTTGAAACCCTCTGGTTTGGATACTGGAAGAAATAGCATGTTTCTTTCATGCCGAGGGGACGTGACTGGAGGTCAGCTGCAGAGACAGCAGAGTTCTGCTCTCAAACAACAAAAAAATCAGCAGGGTATACGCAATGAATCAGTAACTGCTTTGCAAGCCCCACAATATTTACTGTTTATCCTCAAACATCAGTTCCTGGAATAATGCCATCACATGAAAATGCTGGCTCCCACTTCTTAAATTTGCTTCTAGCCTTGCTGGATACAGGAACAATGCTTGGAAACAAGATCCCTGCAGGGATGAAAACTCTAAAGACAACAAAGAAAACCTAAAATGTATTCTTTAAATCATTTCTTGAATAGTTACAGTTCATAACAGTGCAGTCAGAAAAAACAAAGAGTAAACATGCAGTAGAGTTTCAGCGGTGTCTCCACAATACTCCTGTGTTTCTACTTTGGAATCTCTTCAGGTGGAGACTTTCATACCTTGATTCTCATGTTGCCTAATCTGCACAGGTTATCTCCTCTTTCACTAGGGCCAACTACAGTATCATAACTACATGTCAGCACACAATGGTGGTCTGCTGCCATTGCAGTTTCCTAATATGCTGCAAGCACAGCTGTCCAGCTCAGCTGAAAGCAACAGCTCAAACTGGGAAAATGTACACTTTTCACAAGATGCAGAAAAAATTACCTTTTACCTTTGATTTTCTTCTTAAATTTCTCTTAACAGACAGATAAGCTTTTGCACAGCTAAAGACAAAAATCACAGCAACTCAATGCTTTGACTTCCTCAGACACAGATGAGTGTGGAAAAACTGACACAGGCAGAATTTTATCTCCCTACAGTAATTAATTTCATGATCATTTCACAGTAAATGCCTGTCTTTAATGATGAACCTAGAAAGGCTGAAGCCTTCCAACAAGAACAACAAGTCACAACAAAGTTGTCACAATTAGCGCAGACATTTCAGAAGTCCTATAAGCCAGGGCAGCACCAATGCCACAGCAGCCAAGTCCAACACAAAACCAGTAGAATAATATTTTAACTGGAACAGTCTCAAGCCTAGCACATGGCCCATACCCAAACTGCCTCCTGTAGCGACTGCCTTGCCAACAAGAAAAAAAAAAAAAAAAGGGATAAATGATAGTCTGGGCACTAAAAGCCAAAACACATTTATAAGACCTCAGGGATCGAGAAATCATTGGAAACAAGAGAAATGGCAAATCCAAATCTGTATAAGCATCAGTCCCAAATCTGTATTTTATACAAACACCACAATTCATCACAGGAGTTGTAGAGAGGATCCCAAAATTCACTTCTCAGACAGCAGCAATGCAACATCTGCGGTCACTTTCTCCTGCCATTACAAGCCCCACTTGCTGAAGCAGACACCTCAGAAGGGCACTATTTTCCTCTCGCATCTTTTCCTTTTGCAAATATAAGTGAATAATTTCCATGCATTACTTACAGAGGAAACACACAGCACAAACATCAGCAATGTATTTTACAAGGGCCAAAGAAGGTAAGTGGGCAACTTTTGAATTACCAGTCCTGCAAATTTTTAATTACAATAGCAGCACAGGGCTGGGAACTGGGAGACATCCACCTTGAAAGAGTCAGAGGCTTCCAGGCAGAGATGTCAGCTATTTCTGTATTCTAGAAAGGCAGCAGTCTGCAATAATTATAAAACAACATTAATTGTCTGATTGCCAGTGTTTCACCTCTTATGACATCAAGATGTCCTCTGACTTGGTTTTATTGGTATGTTTATTTGCTAAGACAAATAGAATCTGGTACATCGAGCTTCAGAAGTTTCCAATAGTTTGCTATGCAACCCACACTAGTACCACTCTTAAAGAGAACTTCCAAGCATTAAATTGCATCTTGGACCACTGAAAACAGAGTGGAACTCAGCTCCAGATAGGTATGCTCTGGGTGTATAGTAGGGTGTTTATGTTAAAATTACTGTCACAGTCAGTGGACTCTGTAGAGTGCAATCCAGTTGTTCAGATGTCTGCTTCAGGCTGAATGCAGTGATTCTCGAGGCTTTGCTCACAGTACCAAATTTCTACTGACTATAAAATAAGCTTAAACAATTGTCTAAGTAAGAGCAATGTAATTTCAGACTTGCATTAATTCTGAAATTAAGACAATACCTCACTATATTAATTTTATAGGTAACTTCGAATTCAACTTTTGAAACTCTGAACCATGGCTATATTAAGAAGATGCTTTCTTTGTTTTCTCAGATATTAAGAGTGAATTATTTATTTAAGGTACTCAACATTGGAAGCAAGGTAAATTATGCCAACATCACAAGAAAAAAAAAAAAAAAAGCCATGAAGAACTAGTTTACTGAAAATTTACACATAATTTTTTCAGATATTTCTCCAAGCACACATCTCTAGCTGTCATTACCCAGAGTAAAAACAAAAATATTAACATCAAGAAATGGCAGACATTCAGGCTAATCCTTCCATATTTATAGAGTCCAGACAGGACAACTCTATCAAGAGACAGAGGCTGGGTTTCCAAAAGTGCAAGGAGACACTGATTGGGGCATTGATGCACTGAACTCAAAACTGCGTACACATTCAGTCTGTTATCTAGTGTGTGTAATTCTGAGTTAAGCACACAGACATCCTTCTAGGAGTGCTCCTTAACTCTGGAAAACTCCACATCTGTTGCTCAAAGGGCCCTCCAACCTAGTCAGTGTGTCTTAGAATCTACAAGGTTAACAAGTAAACAACACCGCTGTTGACATTTTTAACAACAAAAGCAACACCAGTCCAGGAAACTCAAGCCTCGAAAAACCCCCTCCTATAAACAGATGCAGGAATGATCAACACTTTTCCTGCTCCAGAGGCACTTAAAACAACCAGATTTTCAAACCCAGAGTGGGCCAGACAGGATGACACTGTGAGAATGACTGAGCCCCTTAGTTCCCACCACTGCAATACTAGAAGTGAGAAGAGATCTACCTTGGGAAGATGCAGATGCAACAGAAGGAAGATTATCCAAAGCAGACAGAATAGATCTGAGAATAATTTGCTTCCACTGAGAAACAGTAGTTCTTTAGACAATACCAGATATTTCTGTTACAAGAGGACCAAGATCAGCCGCCTGAGCTAGGAGATAAAGAAGCTTAAAAAGTTCATAATTTTCCTCTAATGAGTAAGAATTCTGTCACATCTGGACATCTAACTACATCTGATAGGGTCAATTGTAACAATAAATTGAAGTACAGACAACATGTTACGTAAAACTAGTCCCATTCACCTAATCACCAATGAGGAAATTAGAAAAAAAAAATAAATCCACATATGGAATATTAAACTGGCCATTTCAGACAGACACAGCATCTTTCTTATTTTAGATATGTGTAAATATAACACTCCAAGTACACAACTTGTATAGTAATTTTAAGTTAGAGACAACTATTGACAGAATTCATGAGCGTTCAACAGTGCAAAAGTAACTCTGCATTAGAATTTCAAATTTCAGCAATAAAATAGAAAATAATAAAATAGCAATGGGAAGCTATCTGCCTAATTGATCCCTTTTATATGACTTCCTGGAGCACTAACATCAATTATGCTTGTATGTCAAAACAATGTTGGCACAGCGCCAGTTCAGATTCAGATCAGGTCCACCAATTGGAAACCAGTAAACGGTACAGTCAGGTTTTGTTTGCTGAACACCCATACTAAAACATGAAGTATAATGAATTAAAAGGCTGTCTGTCGTTGTTGTACATAAAAGAGAAAATGCATCTATTTTAACGTGCTTCATCTTGAGTCTGCAGTCAGCTGCTTGTAAGTGTAATACTGACTGGCTGCTGCTAGAGCCTACCTCGTAAGAAACAGATGACTTTTGATTATCAAGGTATGACATAACAAGGTATGTACCTGTTCAGAGGCCTTTAGTTTGACCTCAGTCTCCCACATAGAAGTAGTTTTCCTCAAGGAACCATTTAAAAGTATGTTGTTGGTAAAAATGACACAGTTCACAGTGTATGATGGCACAGGTAACATTTCTTTTCCTCAGCTACTTGGTAATACTTTTCCGGTTACAGCAGATTGGGTGCTTCTCGCTGTGTAATACATTGTTGCATATGAAAACTCCCTATCAAAACAGGATATCCAAGGCAATCATTTATCTTATGAACACAAAAATGTGATACATAGTCCTAAGAGGACCTCGGATGCCATAGCTGGCTTACAGTCTTCCATCAGCGAGCCTGACCCTCATATAAACAACAGGCCACTGGGAGGCTGTTTATTATAGATTTATTAGCAACCTTGTCAATAACTTACTTGTGCTTTTGATAATTCTGTATTTGGTTGCCAGGAGACTTGTGTTCCTGATGAGATAAAAAGAACAGGAAATCCTCTATAGCCTTGTCACTTTTTTTCACTAGTAAATAAAAACCAGAACAACTGTCATAAAATACTAGCTACTGTAAACAGAAGACAGAAAAAAAAAGACAAGCATTGCATATTTTAAATAAAGCAACATACAGCCCTTTTTGCCCTCTCCAATTATAAGATGATAAAGGATCACCTTTATAAAGTAGAATGACCGGATTTTGTGGAACGTGGCTGTTTTGGCTCCAAGGTATTTGCAGCGTTATAGTATCAGAGCCAGGATACAGCTGCCTTGTGACTAAGATGTCGCTCACTGAATAAAGTGCTATCCAATCCCTCAACGTCACCAGACATCTGTTTCCTGTTTTCATTCTTTCCTTCACTGTTATCATTTTATCCAAGTTACCCTTTCACCTGAAAACCATTTAGAAACACACAGAAACCAGCGTGTGCACGCATGTGGATATCAAAGAAGTGGATTTAGGAAAAAAAACACAACACTGCCGAGAGTAATTTGTTCATTTTAATACAAAGTGGAAACAAAGTTGCTTTCCCCCCTCTTCTCCTCCCCAAAATACACAATGATACATAAACACTTTTGTCTTCTGGTCTTCACTAATATGACTAACTTCCTTCTTTACTTCCAGTTCAGTAGCTTTCCTGTTGAGTACCACCACCTCCACAAAATACAATTGTGAATTGATTCATAAAAACAGAAACATTATGGCACAAATAAGGGAAGGCAATAAATACTCTTCCCCCCTCCAACTCTTTCCCAAATGGAGGCAGTAGTATTGTAATAACAAAAAGAAAAAAAAAAAAAAAGTTAGGAAAAAAAGTATTGCTTGTCATTTAAGGTTCCAAACCAACAATCATCAGGATGCAGAACAGGATACATCTAAAGTGAGAAAGTTATTTACTTCACATTCAATTTAACACTTGCTATACTTTTTTTGGCACATGGTATTATTCTTAATGTGCCAAATGAGTGTTGTGCACCTTATAAAAATATGAATGTTAACACCACTAAGACCAAATTCCTGCTATTCAGAATCCAATATTATATTGCTGTTTTGTGGTTTAAGTACAGGTGAAACATAACAAGTCAGGAGAACGACCATTACTGATAGCATCTCACATCCATTAACAACAAACAATAGAAGTCAAAGAGTAAATTGTCCAAAATTAGTGACTTTCCATTGTTAATCTCTAAATTTCAGATTCTTTAAGCAGCAAGAGAATGTAAGATGTTTTATTTTGTTTTGTGATTACAGATGCTCATATTAATTGACAAGGCAGTTTGTTGAGTGAAGTAAAAAATCTGGGCTGGTTGACAAAAATATTCATCCACTTCTTGTTATTCTCTGAAAGAAAAAGATATTTTAGTTTGTTTTGGTTTCTTCTTTTCCTTCCCCCCACCTTGAGGCACACCAGTGAAATACAGGTGTTATACAGGAGAAATGGGAGATTCTTCACTCAGAGGGCTTTCTCTAGGAGATGGGATGGTTTGGCAGGTACAGGAAACTAAATACCATTTCCAAAGCCACATGAAAATTGGAAAGCAAGTCAACTTCTTGTTGTTGTTCTGGTCTTCTGGACCATTTACTGCATCCTAGTAACCAAATTATCCCCATTTTAAAGCCAAATTAAGCTTCCAATAAAGTTCATGTCATTATGAAGCATCTCAATAACTTCTGAGGAGTCAGAGCAAGTTCTAATAGGTAACTTAGTCTCCTCTTTCATCTTTCAATTTACTGCTTGGTTCATCACCCCAAATGCCCAATCCTAAGTTTCCACACAAAACTTAGAATACTCTTATATAGTAACAACACAATAGTTTCTGGAGAAATTGATGAAAAAAACCATTTGTTGGAAAATATTTTTCAAGACTGTATCAAGTTGATGTGATTAAAATACTGCTTTCCACAAAAATAACTTCTTCGTAACTTTTCACAACTTCAAATTCATCTGTCCCGTCACATATGCAATGCGATCAAGCTCAAAACTGAACCCTAATTGCGTACTTTGCCCATCACTTCCCCAGCCTGCGCAATCTACTGTCACTAAAACTCACTGGTTCTGGATTCTGTTATGCTTTTTTATTAACGACATTATGTTTGTGTCTGGATAAGTTTTAAATTCTGTTTGAATAATACAAATTAAATATTTAAAGACAGTTTTTTTAAACTTTATTTTAGACAGAAAGTTCTTTTAAACTGCACATCCTGTCTCACTCAATTCCATCTGAAAGAGCAAGACAAAAAAAAAAAAAAAAAAAAATCAAAAAAATCAAAACTTCTCAACCTCTACTGAATGCAATGGCAAAATCCAAAACATCGCAATGGAATGGAGGAGGTTAATGAACTCTTCTCTACTTTGTTATTTCTGGTGAGCTACATATTATAACTATCCAACATTAATTATAATGTATGTTTTAGAAAATATTAGTTTTGTACAGCCATATTTCTGATTTTAAATGAGGGGGAGGGATATAAAGTAATTATAAGGTCAAGTTGCTCTTTAGAATCATCCTCTGAAAAAAAAAATTGCAACATTGAAAGCTTTTGTCTGAAAAAAGTAACTGTCAAACCATTACAAGAGAAAGTGCCGGTACACACACTTTGTCAGGCTCCACTCTATTTGCATACTTTAAGACTTTTCATACTATATTATGACAATAAAAACGTTGAGAGCTACACCAGAAGACTACACAAACAAAAATTTATGTTTTGTCTAGTATAACAGTAGTCTTAAAAACAAACACCACTTCTTATCCATTATTTCATACCCAGATGTTTCCTGTACACCTGCAGTTGTCTCCAGTCCTGAATTCATGAGCTATAGTATTTTAGCAGCTTCTCATCAGTTGGTTTTAGAACTTTCTTGTCTGCCAGGTTTACGATCCATCCTGGAGCAAGACCAAAAAATATCTGTCTAGGATCCTTGCGTGAGCTTAACATTTTGAATAGTTCATCCTTAGTTATGTCTGGTAAGACATAGCCATATTTTTTGGCAAGTTCAAGCCTGGCTTCCTCAACCTTAGCTGGATCTGCCAGGTACCCACGATTCTTGGCATCGGTGTAGTAAATGACTAGATCTTCAGGTGGAAGCATTCGCTTTGGAATAGGCCGACCACGCAGGAAAAATGCTACTGGCTTACATAAAATTTCTGTGGGCAAAAATGAGAGAAAATTAGATACTATGCTTTATAAGACATAAAGACATTAAACATCTCCTTATTTAGAATTCTGTGCTAAATATTAAACTGTTACTAAAAGCAAAAATCAAGTCGTAAGAATGTTCCTGTGCAGAACGACACCGTGGATTATCAGGTTCACTTAACCAAACAGATGACTCGTCACTATAAATATCAGTTAAAGCAAATCTGAATGAATCAATGCTTTTAACACATTCAGAATGCCTGCTTTGCAAAGATACAATATCTAAGCTGTATGCTGCCAATTATTTAAAGATTGACTTTGGAGCTAGAAGCGAAGCATTTACGTGGCCATTTACACAGTGGCTGACAAATGTCAAATGTAAGGTTTCTGTCAGCATCTTACATTAAAAAAAAAAAAAAAAAAGAAACAATCAATGGTACCTGCACCTATATAGCAATTTGTGAGACTGCCCTTTCACCCTCAAATTTTACTGAATTTGTCAAGTTATATTCCACATCTTTTAAACATTAGTATTTTTTTTCTTTTCTGGATTGGATTAAAAAACCCCGAACAAACAAACAGCAACAAACAACTTTTACCACTCCAGGGTAATATATTTTGCACACTAAAAATCTCTGTTCCTCTTGTTGTCAGTTTCATTCACACATGAAAGCTCCTTTATTGTCAATAAAAACTGTATGAATGAACATCAGGCAGGATGTAGAATTCAGCAAAGCAAAGCCTCATTCGTCAGTGAAAGTGTTCTGAAAACAATAGCCATTTTGACTGGAACGACTCTGAACTTCTGCAACTTACTTGTCCAGTTAAAGTGAGGAAATAACTATCTTAAATAAAAAATATAAATATGCACAATCTTTTTAAAGTCTCTTTTTCTTCCTGAATTTTCTTAGTGTTGTTAAACATGTGAGAAAGTTAGAAAAAGTTTGAGAAACAGACTTTTAGTAGTTCCTCTAGTTACAAAGTTCTTGGATTTCTAGACTAATAACTCTGGTAGGGCTAAAAAAAAGGCAAAACTGAGGATGCATTACAGTTCAATATTTATATAACAATGCATTGCTGAAGCTTTTAGAATAGAATAAGTGAGAGATTTCCTCATAAGAACTATTAAACTTTGATTTGGATCATGTAATGTTTGCACATTCAAAAAAAAGGGGAAAAAAAAAGCATAAATGAAGATAATTTCTTACCCAAGCTCCTCGGATCATAGAACGAGGTTGTTACAACACCTCCATTCTTTTCTACGGCTGCAATGGCTAACTCAGATGCCCTCTGCACTTCAATATTTACTTTTGCTTGAAAAATATCAGCGCCCTGTAAATTTCAAACACGTAGTAGAGTAACATTAAAATGAGCATTTTAGGACATACATTTAGTCTTGTCTGTAGCTGTAAGAAACACTCTATCCTGCACAATATTAGGATTTGTCTGTTCCCTGCACCAAGACAGGTGACCAAATTGCTCTCTCGCCCAGCCACCTGGGCAGAATGAAAACAAAACAAAAAAAAAATCTTTGCTTTTCCAAAATAGTCACACACGTAGTCATTCCACTCTAGTCTTCTGTCTTCAAAGAGCGGCCCGTCCAGCCCGCGCCGTTCCGCGCTCTTTTCCCGCCACGGCCGCGTTCCGCGGGCGCACGGCCGCGCGCCGTGCCCTGGCACGCAGCGCCCTCTAGCGGACGCAGCTCCGCCACGGCGACCGCCTGCGCCGAGCGCGCCAGAGCGACCCCCGCTTTGCGCTGCCCGGCGCGGGGCGGGAGGGGAGCGGGGGGTATCCCGCACGCACGCGTACCTCCTCCACCAGCTGCACACCGTAATCCCTTTTGAGGGGCTGCACTGTGACACCTCTGGCATTAGTGAGCTGTGTCAAGTCGATCGGCTGAGTGGGGTCAACTCTACCCAGATCAATGAGGTACTGCAGCCTCTGAAGACTGAGAGGCTGATACTGCCATCTGCGGCTGGGGAGAAGGAAACAAAAAAACACACCAGGCAAATCACTGATAAGTTTACAGCACTGAAGCTTTAATAGAAAACTGTCAGCTGAGACACACCACACTGTATTCCGTTTCCTACCTATAGCTAAAACTACCAAGTAAATATTTGAAACAAACCCATCCCCAAACCAAAAGTTTAATTCAAACGCAGGCCCTAGTTGCAGCCCATGACTCCATTATGCCTCCACATTTGTTCACAGCCTCCCTCACCTCCAATGTGATACTAATAATTTTGCTGCTGCTGCTGCTGAGCTCAATTCACTGCAGAAAGCCTGGCTGCCTGCTGACCCATTTAAGGAAGAAAAAAAAATGAAGATAATCAAGTGGCAACATGAACAAAGTAACCACCATCTTCAAAGCGAATCCAGCTCCACCGGCACACAGAAAATCTGACACAAAAATACACAGTCGAAATTAAATATGCCCTCTCCTTCCATACAAGTTTATCCAAAGACTTGGCCAGCCCCTGTACATGCTCCTGCATAGCACATCTGTATCCAAAAAGATTTTTTAGTTCGCTACCACTGTATCTGATATCTCACAAACACTCAATGGAACCTTCCTCAAAATATCACTGAGAAAGAGAAACGTTGAGTAAAGGTACATTCGCCCAAATGCCCAAAGAGAGTTGTAGCATTTTGTCAGTAGTTGTCGGCTTCAGCAGAATCTGCTTTTGTGTTTTATGAAGTTCTAACTTTACTACAAGAATCGATCCTTAACATGGTGTTCCCAACTCCAGCATCTACACCTACTGCAAACCATTTATATTGATGTCCAGAACTTTCTCATACAATCAGTTTGACCAGTATTGGAAATATGTGAGTGGCAGCAGAAAAACTGAGAAGTAGCTTCTCTCTCTTAGAGACAAGCTAAGAAAGATCAGCAACAGAATCTGTACCGTCAGACAGCTCACAACAGAGCAGTTTAGCCTGCAGAGGAACACCACTGCAGACAGAAAGAGCAAGGTGAAGATAAGCAGGCAGAGACCTTTCAGTATGCTCCCTCCCATCCCATCACGAGAGTCTCTCTCAAGTACATTTACTGTGTTCACTAGAAGAACATTTACAACAGCATTGCAAATCGACACCGAAATTTTGCAAACACTAAAAATAAATTACAGAGGTGAGCAGTTTTCTGTCTCCAGATGCTCTCAGATGTGGTTCAAAACAGCGAGACTATTAATTCCTTCTCACTGCAGAAGCCTAGACTTTTACTGCTGGCTAGTCATGGACTTGTGAATGCTGTTATCGTAAGAAGATCAGTGTCTGCATTCTGCAGCATTTCCTTTGCAGGACTGTCGATGTACACTCACTCTGTCTTCAGCTATTGAAAGTGCTTCTCATTTACTTTACTTCTCATCTACAACAACTTAAACGTGAGGAAATGACAGTATTTGTAAATAAGAATTGCAACCACACTTCACAGCTAAGACTGACAGAGAAAACCTTTAATAACCAGATAGGTCTGTGAGTTACCCTGCATGCATAAAAAATGGAACACACCTATTTGATGAAGTTTTATCAGGAAATGAAATATGAAATCAAACTGTAAGTTTAACAATTCACAAGCAAATATACATTAGCCTTTTCATTCTTGAACTGTCTGCCGTGTGTGGCATGTTTTTTGTGACTGTCTGTAACAGCATTGTATGGGTACAGGTTTCATTACTATACCTAAAAGCAACAAAATGGTTAGTGGTGCAGGTAACACCCATGCTAAGCTAGGAAATACAACCAGCTTTAAACTACAACAACAACAAAAAAAAACCACAAATGAAAACTTTGTAGTTGTCAATGTAAGTGAAGGAAATTAATAACACCCTGACATACAGCTCTCCAGCTAAGAACTGTGACTGAAGACATTAAAAAGCCGGAGGAGGGTCATGGCACAACCAAACACAAAGTGAAAAGGGGACAGAAGTGTCATACAAGGCAGAATGGCTGAGGAGAACAATGGTAAAACACTACTTAATGGCCTCATCCAGCAGATCTGACATTAAAAAGCTTGTTAAGATTCTAGGTGCAAACAGATGGAGTACAAACAGATGACAGTGGTGTTGCAAGGCTAAAAAAGTAGAATCATCATGAGAAGCAGAATTGTTTGGCTAATAGCCGATCAGAGCTTCAGGTGATTAAATCAAAGAGAAGTAACAAAGCAAGGCTTTGAATTATACTTCCATGCCTAACATTCCCACTTGAGTCAGTGGGACTGTTCCCACTCGGTTCAATAGTTATTTGCCCTGCAGACAGGCAAAGACAGAAATAGGCATGCATGGAGGAGCGGTCTCAGAGGAGAATCACACTCAGCTGTAGGAAGAAGGGAAGCCTGCTCCCCACGAGGGATCATGCAAAGAAAAAGGGTAAATAAGCAGAGCTGTAAAACAATGGAAAAATAAGTAAATTAAAAGAAAGGTCTCACAAAAAGTGGGAGATTCTGCCGGTAGGAAGTGAACAATCCGAGACAAGTATCTCATTTTCAGTTAGGCCTGTTTTGGCATATTAGTTTATGGCTTCAGGAGAAAGATTAAAAAAAAGCAGATTGATTAATTTATTAATAAATGTGAACAAACTTACCTGTGTCCCTCATTAAATCCGTATTTTGGTATGGCCAAGTAAAATGGAGTTTGACCACCCTCAAAGCCTAACCGGGGGCGATTTCCTCTTTGTCTTTCTCCTTTGTGACCTCGACCACACTTCCTACCTCTGTATCTTCCACGGCCACGTCTTTTTTCCTTGAAAACAATCAGTGATATATTTAGTCAACTACTGTGGTGATCAGGATCTATAAAATGTAAGATTTAAGAAATAAAAACAACTGAGCAAAATGCCGACTCGAGGAAAAATTAAAGAGATAGCTCTTTTCTAAGGGGAAAGTCAGAAAAGTAGTTGATGTGATTTTGGTAGAGCACAAATGTAGGCAGGTACCACAAACAGTCTGAAAGTTTCCATGAACACATGTTGCAATTAAAAAAAAAACAAACAGTGGTTAATGCTATCTCTTACAGCCAGTGTTCTTCAAGTCCTAATTATTTATGCTTCCTCCTGTTTCATGAGTAAGTTGCTCAGTGCTCAGAAGTTTCCAGACACTGACAACAAAAAAAGAAATTTTAAAAATAAAAATCAATTCTATTTCAAGTCAAGAAGACTATATATGCTTTGCACACATAAAACTCTTTTCACAGACCCAGACGTTCTAAAGAGGCTACAAGCGTTTCCATTTCCACTGATGACAAATCCAGAGAGAAGGTTTTATTTTAAACATTTATTATTTTTTACATTAAGACTCCGATATTAAGCTATTAGTTTCCTCAAGTGTTATAAAGTAGCACTGCAGCCCTTAAGTAGCAGCTCCGCAGTCTTCTTGCACTCACCTCCTAGTTGTGCCAGCAGAAGCACTTGCACAGCTGAACAGCAATTGGAATATAAAAAGATCAGCAAAGCTAAATTATTTTTTTCTTTCTTTTTTAAAGTTTAAGATCCAGGCCATTGCACCATTCAGTCAAACTCACGGGTATGCAAATATCCATAGGATTACAAAACAAAGCAGGGGTGGAAATGAGCAGCTGGGAGCATCCACATATTAGATGAAGCAGTACCAGTTCAGTTTAACCTAACAAAGTCGTCTGCGTAAGGCGACTTCATCTAATTCATATACTAAAAAACCAAAAAATCTTACAGCACTAAAGCTCACTATGGTTTCTTCACACTTTGTCAGGGTTAAGGCCAAGCCTCAAGTTTCAGAATCCTTGTTGCTGTGCTGCCTGTGGTGGAGTTCACCATGCAGCTCCAACAGGACAATCACTTCTGTGCATCACTTTGATGGATCCATTTGATCTCGCACACTTTTTCCCATTTAAGCTGACATTCACTGCAGTGTGAATGCCTGCGGAAGGAGCAGCGTCATGTTGCTAACTAGTCTCTTGTTTACACAACGCAATTCACACATCTGCTACTCTTCACTGGATTCGTCAGTGTGACTCAGGTTGGGAGACACGCAAAACAACACATTCTAACCAGTATTTGTACTGCTAGTAAGTTAATTGTGGTTAAGAATAGCCACTGTTGGATCAACAACAATGGAAATAATTTAAAGATACTACAGTAAGCCTCTGATTTCTCATATTTTTGTATTCACCATTCAAATATCCAAACTTCAAGCACCTCTAATCCTACAACACTCCATTCAGTGACTGCAACACAGAACACTGAGTAAAACTCAGGTCTGAAAACTGCTCATTACATCATGGTACTTGACTGTTAGCCTTACTCCACAACAACACAAAATTAGGTGGTTTATGCTTTTCATTGCGGCTGTAAGTTTTACAAAGTTACGGAGCACTTCACGTTAGTCAGAGCACTGAAGTATTAGTGGAAAAGTAAGCATAGACACATATATTAAAACAAAAAAAAAAAAATCGCACATTAATATATTTAAAATATGATCCAACCTAAGATGCAGAGCTCACCTGTATTAATTATAAGCAGTGCAGTGTTCAAGTGCAGTTTTATGCTAGACTAGACCATCCCTGATACCAAAGGAAGCTGACTTGTCCACAGCCCACATGTTGCTTGCTTTACTCACAGCACCTCTTGTGCCTACCCAAGCAACTGCATTAGACAGGTAAAGGAATTCCACTAGGATAAAGGAATTTTTGCCTAACTAGTTATTAGTTAGGGCTTAGACTCCTGCTCCAGCTCACCACAGAGCCTCAGGCAGCAAAACACAAATGGAGGAAATATACAGTGGGTGTGAGCATCCCTAAGCAAAGGGAGGGCATACCTGGACCACCCACTCCTTCTGGCAGTCGCCAGTGCACACAGACTACACAGTGAATTTAGTGTATCACGAGTTCACTAGCAATATCTGATCACAAATTAAATGTAATCGGTATGTGTAGCAGATTTTACATTGTCAAAGGAGCCAATCAAAACTCTTTTTTTCCCCTGCAACTTTTTATGATGTCAAACATTCTCAAACCTGCTTCAAGAACTTCATTAGTCACAGAATAGGGGTATCGGACACCAAAAGAAAAACACCACAGAAAAAGACCCAAGGTTCACTTGTACAAACTCTAACTGAAGGCAAACAGCAGTAACATGGGGAAAAAAAAAAAAAACATGCCCATTTCCCAGATGGAGTTTCAAGTTACTTACTAAAGACTCATTGAGCTTGCAAAAATTCCTACATTTAAGATTTTTTAAAAAGTGTTATCCTAAACGTAACAGCTACCTTGAAAAATAAAGAGATCAAACAGTGGCAGGAAAGCATCAGTTCTAGCAGTTCGAATTTGATGTTTGTCTCACAACTTTTGGATGCTAAGCCTGAAAACACTATTTTGAATCCTGGATTAGTTCGTAAAACCTTACGAATTGCCATTCCAACCCTGTTCAGGGCTGCTTCTTCCAGCTCCACTTAACACTGGCCAAGCTGGGCATCCACAGCTCAAAGTGAAGTAACTTGACAAGGGAACCTCGATAGATGCAGGAGGGATTAAGATTTTCTTTTCTCTTGTCACAAGTTTATGAGGTTGCAACTATGCAGCGCTCACCAATTCTGTTGGCATCTCTAGGACGTCTTGAGCACTGCCAGAGAAGTGCTGTTCAGTGCTCCCTGATAGTTCTCTATTACTATGACTTCAGTCCTTGAACCTCATCCCCCTGTTCACTGGTATTTCCCTCAAACTGAGTGGGTTCCTTCACTTTACAGAGAGATGAGGAAAAGAAGAGTTAGTTTGGTTTTCAAGAAAGCAGCAGCAACAAGAATTGCAGGCTAGCATTATATTCCTTTTCCTTTTAGCCTTCCTTTTTCAACTGTTATTATCCTGCCCTGTAAATATTTGGTATTCCATACTTCATTACTGTTTCTACTCACTCCCGAAGGATGGTCCTGAGGTATAGCTAAGGCCACTCATCAGCCATTCTCTGGGGTAATAAGTCACACACACACACACACACAGGCTACAAGACATACAAGGGCAAGAAACAGGGCCAATACACACAACACTGCCACCCGCTCCTCAGCCATCCCACGCCTGTTGTGGCCAGGCTGCTCTCCAGAGCTTGCCGCAGCCTCCTCAAAGGCCTTCTGACAGCCCCCGGGGCCCGGGCCTGCCCACTGCTGAGGTGGCATCCTGCCGCCACCGGGGAAGCGTGCCCGCGACTCAACCCACAACCTGCACCGACTCACCGGCTTTTTGGAGCCTGGGCTGGGCCTTAGGTTAGCCAGGCAAACCCTGGGCAGCGACCGCAGCAGTTCCAGGGCCTTGGCCCCTCCGTTGCCGCTCATGACCCCTCAACCTCCCAAGGGCAGCAGCAGCGCCGCCCGCCACAGCCACCGGGCGCTTTACGGCACAACCGTAAAATACACCTCCCGCGCCTTTGCAGCGGCGTCGCACAGCCACGGCCGCCG
>WBNH01007164.1:16368-35429 GCA_013401255.1 Urocolius indicus | reverse complement strand
TCCGCGCCGGGCTCGGGGTCCTGCTCCCAACGCGGCGCCGGGCGACGGAAGGTCATCGGTGTCAGCGGGGGCCGCGCCGCCCTCCGTGCCCGGCCGGGCCCCCAGGCGCCGTGTGCCGGCCCCGCTGCTGGCGCCGGGGAGGACGGGCCGGGCCGGGCCGGGGCGCGGAGCTGGGGGTGCGAACTGAGCGGAACGGAGTTTTCTCTTGAAAGAAAGTCGGCTCGTGCTCGGAACTGTGCGTGGTCTTGTGTGGGCCTGTGTAGAAAGCCTGATTTTCAGGCAGCCGATACCACGATGTGATTTTTAACCTTTTTCTTGGTTTTTTCTTTCCCCCGCCCCTTTAGGTAATTTTTCTTCATGGCTTGGGAGATACCGGGTGTGTATTCTGCTCTGTTGTATACTTCATAGGTACTANCGGCGCCCGTGCCCGCCTCCCCGCTCCTGGCCGGTGTCCCGCTGGCCGCCTCGCAGCCCCGGTGTATGTGCGGCAACAACATGTCGGCGCCGCTCCCCGCCATCGTCCCGGCCGCCAGGAAGGCGACGGCCGCCGTGAGTTATGGCGGGGGCTGCGCGGCGGGGAGGCGCCGGCGGCCAAGGGGAGCGCTCCGGCGGGCGGCAGCCCCCGCCCCGCTTTGTTCTCAGCCTCGGGGCGGGCGGGTGGCGGCGTCGGCGGCCGGAGCGGCTCCGCGGGCTGGGGCTGGGGCCGGGGCCGCGGCGGTGAGCGGGGATGGCGGGGCGGCCCCGGCAGCTTGACAGGCTTCTCCCGTTACTTTTCCTGCCAGCTCCGCGCCGGGCTCGGGGTCCTGCTCCCAACGCGGCGCCGGGCGAGGGAAGGTCATCGGTGTCAGCGGGGGCCGCGCCGCCCTCCGTGCCCGGCCGGGCCCCCAGGCGCCGTGTGCCGGCCCCGCTGCTGGCGCCGGGGAGGACGGGCCGGGCCGGGCCGGGGCGCGGAGCTGGGGGTGCGAACTGAGCGGAACGGAGTTTTCTCTTGAAAGAAAGTCGGCTCGTGCTCGGAACTGTGCGTGGTCTTGTGCGGGCCTGTGTAGAAAGCCTGATTTTCAGGCAGCCGATACCACGATGTGATTTTTAACCTTTTTCTTGGTTTTTTCTTTCCCCCGCCCCTTTAGGTAATTTTTCTTCATGGCTTGGGAGATACCGGGTGTGTATTCTGCTCTGTTGTATACTTCATAGGTACTATAGTTTCAAACGTAAGGCTGCAATGAGAAGTTAAAAGTTACTTAAGCTCCTTATTTTGCCTTTAATTGAACGCAGCGGCTAATAACAGGTGAAACTTCAGGTAGTAGGATGGAGCGATGGTGACAACTGTTCATTTAAAGTTTCCCACCTTAAGACCTCAAAAAACCGTTTTCTTCTCAGTCACTTGCTTAACCTGTGCTGCGTGTGTTCCCTCTTTTGTTCTTCAGTCAAACTTGGTGGAAAAAGAACTATGTGGGTTTCTGATCTTTCGCTCTCCTGAGAGTGATTATTCTCCTGATTATTCTGGTGCTTGTCTAAATTTAGAGTTCTTTTTAAAATTATTATTACAGACTCACGGTTTGCTGGAGGTACAGTTAGTCCCTTGTTTCTTCTTCAGTACGTCACACATAGTAAAATTTGGGCGTACTGGATGGATTTAAGCACACTCCTAAGTAGTTACCTAATGTCTACAGATTTCTTCAACTAAAATATGGTCTTCAGTCTCAAAAACACCCACCCGACCACAAATAAGCTGTGATATACTGTATTTACTTTATTCCTGTTACTTCTACTTTGTGAGTAGAAATGGCAAGAGTAGCAAATTTCTGGGAAGTATTCTTTGTATGGTGTGACGGTTTTATTTGAAGCTTGTATGTGCCAAAATATAAGCATACGTTTATTAAAGCCATTGAATTAACAGGTTAGGAGTGTGTTGAAACCTTTTTTGGTGTAAGACTTGAAAGGAATTTGCACTTACGTACTGAAAATCAGTTGCATGGATGCTTTGCCTATGACGCTTCCTTGCTTTTATTACCTGGAACTTGAATGTTGTTTCTAGGTTGAAATTTGCAATGTTGAAGACTATTTTTTTTTTCCCGAGGAACTTAATTTTGACAGTTGATTTTTTTTTTTTTTTTTTAATCGTTTAACTTGGGCATTTAAGTTAAAGAGTCAAGTCTGTACACTTGGCAGTGTTCTACAAGATGTTTGTTTGCTCTCATTTGTCCTGCTGACGCAAAACCTTGTTTGCATTATCTGGCTTCCTTTCTACTGGCAGGACACAGCTGAGGTAGCAGTGCTGCCTGCATCTTGGCACCAAATGTTCAGCAAGTGATTGTAGAATCTTCCGAGTCTTTGAAACTTGAGTCTTTGCAAATAAAGATGATGATGATTTTGGCAATGAGGAAAAACAGAGAGATTTGCTCTTTAACATAAACTGTGTTCCTTATAAAAATGCGGTGTTTCCATTTTAGTTACAAAGCTAATGCACAGTCTCAGTTTTGCAAATGCACTGAGCACACTGGAATGTATGCATTGACAAGCCATAACACCTCAATGAAAATATGATGATTTAGCTGTATTTGTTCCTGTAGTCTGCTGCAGATCAAATGAGTTTAAGCTGCATTTAACATATTGTTTTGTTTTGTTTTGTTTTTTTTTTCCCAAGCAAGCCATAATAGTGACCCCAAAAAAGAACGCTGTGAAGAGAACTAATTACCAGCTTTATAATTTCCCACCGATTAAACTGACCTTTTCTACTTTACATGCATTTTTAAATTATTCACTTCAGTTTACCAACTGTGTTTTCATTTAAGAAGTGTCTGATAGAGGTTATGTTCTTTTTCTCTCTTAGCTCCTATATAAATGGCACTTAAAGATTGGTGCATACTTATCAAAATCTTAATAAAAGGTACATAGAGGATTGTTCTAAGGAGTTTGTGTAAATGTGTATACAGTGTTGCTTTCCAAATTTGTCAAATTAATTATAATGATTTCTAAAAAAAGTCCAAAAATTCTTACCTAACTAGTTTTTCTGAGTCATATTTCTCTTATTTGTCTTTCTCTGATGCTGCAAATATGGTGCAAGCAATATCATGCAAATTTGTTAATAGTATATATAAAAATATTGGTAGAAAGTAGTCTGGGATATACAACCAATGTTTCAAATGTCAGTGTTGTCCATGTGTTCAAAGTGTTTAACTTTAGGTAGCCTGCATTAACTTTTCAGGATGTTATTGAAACTAAGCCAGACATGCTTGTATGACATCTGCTGTTGGTCTGATGAGTCCAGCTATGTCACTGATGACTTTGTTACTGGTGTTTTCTTCTTAGAATTGACTTTTCAGTATCTAATTTAGTTGAATGAGTTACAAATATTGACTAATGAGAAAAATCAGGAAATACAGGTGCTATTGAGTGTTCTGGAAAGCCAAGTCCAGGCACAGGCAGGGAGGGTTTCTGTACCAGTTCGCATTTCAGTTCATGTCTGGATAAGTCCTGGAGTGAGTCTTTTGGAGCCATTTATTTAAATTCTGCTTTCCCGATTTCTGATTGGTAGGAAGCTGATGAGTCACTTGCTGTGCAGATTTCTCATTATTCTATGTATTCATACAGCACATGCTTGAGATTAAAAAGCTACCTGCGGTCTGGAGTGTTACTCAGGACTGCTTGAATCTTAAAAGCATTTGAGCTGAGCCAAAGTTAGAATTGTAGAGAATCATTCCAGTTGGAAAAGACCTTTAGGATCATCGAGTCCAACTATTAATGTAACACTGGCAAGCCCACCACTAAACCATGTTCCTAAGTGCACATCTACACGTCTTTTAAATACCTCCATGGTATTTAAAATGGGGACTTCCTGGGGAGCCTGTTCCAATGCTCAACAACTCATTCAGGGAAGACATTTTTCCAAATATGCCACCTGGGCACCCTGCTGGCTCATTTTCAGCCAGCTGTCAACCAGCACCCCACAGGTCGTTTTCTGCAAGACAGCTTTCCAGCCACTGTTCCCCAAACCTATGACATTGCAATAGTTAGTGGAATTAGCTTAGATGTTAGTTTGCTGCTCTCC
Organism: Urocolius indicus; assembly: GCA_013401255.1. Classification (NCBI taxonomy): domain Eukaryota; kingdom Metazoa; phylum Chordata; class Aves; order Coliiformes; family Coliidae; genus Urocolius; species Urocolius indicus. Next base: position 31,381 of record WBNH01007164.1, on the reverse strand, counting down.
CACATCAAGAAATGTGGGCTGTGAAAAATGCTGTCTTAGCTCTACAGGAGCAGCAAAGTAGCCTCTGGGCTAGAGCTGCCTGGAAGCAGGGTATATCTGTTCATACATTGTAACGCCCAAGTTAATAAAGCCGGCCAGATACAGAACAGACTTTGTCTAGGGCCAAAGTGGTATTTTTGCAACTGTGATATTCAAATTAGAGAAAGTTTCCTTGGCTGTACATGTGCAACAAATAGAGGCAGAACAAACCTTTTAAGTTTAGTACTGTCCTGCATACTGCAGTCAATATCAAATTTCTCTAGAAAACACCAAATGTGTTTATATTGGTCTAATTTGGCATGTTTCATAATTGCTCTGTGTTGTTGAAGGAATAGGAGCTATGCTAAACCATAAAAGCCATTTAATGTATTTTTTTTGTTAACAGGCATGGATGGTCAGAAGCACTTGCAGGTATCAAAAGCCCTCACGTAAAATACATTTGCCCACACGCGTAAGTTTGTAACTTTTCTTGTTTTACCTTTTCCTGTGCAGTTATATATTAAGACACTTGAACAGGTGAAGAAGTCAGTTGGAGTTTAGATGTCTTTGCATTCTGTTTCCATATCAATAAACACTCTTAAACTAATGTTAATGCTTTTAAATATTTTGTTATTTTTAGGAACTGCTTTGTAATTTACTTGAGGGCAAACCTGCATTTTTGTTCATATCTTGCCTTTGTTACTAATTCAGACTGAAGACATATTTAGGAAGTTTTATGTTCAAAATTAGATTGTTTTGACTTTGTTTCTCTCCCTCACCCTGCCTCAAGCAGTCATTTGTTAAAAGCCAGTCTTAGTATTTTAATCTTTGCGTTTTACTATTACATATACTTTGTATCGGGCACATGTGCTGCTTAAACTCAGGTGTGTGTATAGCAGTTGAAAATTCTGTTACCTACAGCAAGATTCAGAGATTCACGGGATATTAATATTTTCAGCAAACAATGCAATTTGAGCTGTCTTTGTGCAACTTGAGAAGTGAGATACTTCTCAGCAGGGTCAGTAATCAGTAAGTAAAGTATTAAGATCTATCCAGCATTTCCTTTAATGACAGAAAAACTTAGTAAGTGTGGTCTTTATTTTAACACAAAACTCAGATTGTCTTTTGCTCCAACAGTCTTGGGAGATGTTGAGCAGGGATGATGGGGAGATAAGTAAGCAATGTTTTGGCGTATTACTGATTACTGGGCTGTGATTTATTTATTTATTTTACTATATGGCCACACTTTGCTGAGCCATTCAAGAAGTGCTTATCAATATCTGCTATTCTCTTTGCTTGTCCTGCTGTCTTCTTTTAGTCTCCACAGTTTCAGTAGATTAAAAATATAGCCTCAGTTTCAGTAGATGCAAATTATAGCCAGATATGATCCATGGCATGGTCCATTGAAGTTGTCTTGGTATGTCTGAAAAGATGCCATACAGCAGCAGAAGGGTGGGAATGAGTCACAGAGTCTGAAGGGTTGGAAGTGAAGGCAGGTGCTGCTTAAGCAGTTTCAGCTGTTGAAAGAAGCATGTGTGGCTAGACTGTGTGACGTTGGGCTGCTTCCTTAGGTTTGCTGATGCTGCTGTGTAAGGTGCTTCCATCCACCAAGCACGTGTATGGAACTGTGATAAACAGCTGTTACTTAGAGATAGCTACATTAGATATATGCATATAGTTTTACTATATATATGGTAGGTAGGCATTCACATACCTACAAAAGAGTGCATTAATATTTTGCTTGCTCTCCGTAGAGTGGTAATTCAATCGTGAATACTTAATGTGTTTGAGCTGGCGGGTTTCAACAGAGGTTTCTTGAAGTGATAGTACAAAGCTATATTAGCTACAAAGTTAATGTTAATTATGGTTTAAAAGTAAGACAGAATTAGGCATTCGTAATTTCATGACGTAACTGCATCTGCATTGTGAAATTTCAGTCTGTATCTTAGGTCAGTGTTGTTCATTCTCCTTTCTAGGCCAGTTATGCCAGTCTCTTTGAACATGAACATGGCTATGCCATCATGGTAAGTATTCAATCACAGACGATTGAATCAAAAGATGTCCAGGGGTTTGAACTCAATGTTCTTAATTAAAAATCATGAGCAACCTGAATGGCTAGTTTTAATCAGATAGAAGTATAAAAGTACTTTGCTTTAGTTCTGTTCCTGTAAAAAGGCCCTCACAGGGGTGCTCTAATTCCCTGTGTGTCTATGGTAATACCTCAGTACCTATCTCTATGTCTTAAAATTAAAAACTCAGTCTATTTCACAAGTTCTGTATATTCTTAAAATTGAATTAACAATTTGAAACAGATTTTTCCAAAGACAAAATTCGTAGTGAAAGTAATATGTGTATATTTTGTTATTGATGTGTATGAATTAATAATCAATAGTAGTAGAGACTTGCAGGGGAAATGTTATTGCTACTAGTGAGACATGTAAGACATTAAGTAGAGCAGTAAGGTATCTAAGAATTTATTTTTTAGATCATCCATTCTGGATAGAAATCAAGAAAAACATTATAGATTTCAGTGGTCTTAAATTGGTCCTCGTCTTTTTTTTTCCGCTTCTCTCACATAGCTTTGTCTATTTTTCCTGTATTTCTTAAAGTATTTTAATTATGTTCATGCCAACTGATAAATTAAAAATTTTGCTGGTAATTTTTGAGCAAATTTTGAAACTGAGATGCTTACTCTGCAGTAAATTATAGAACATAGCAAACCTGAGAAAAGCTTTTTTAACTAGATCTAGCCTTTTGACCACGTTCACAGATTGTCCACTATTTCTTGTAAACTATGTGTGTCTGATACTTAATAAAATGTCAACTAACAATTTTATCTGGAATACATCACTGCTTTATTATTTGTATTTTAAGGAAGTGGAATGAATGCTCTGAGTAATTATCTTGTTGCTGTTTTTGTAAGGTTTGATATCATTGGACTCTCTCCAGATTCACAGGAGGATGAAGCTGGGATCAAGAAGGCAGCAGAGAGTGGTACGCTTAGGAATACATTTTATGGCTTAAAAGTAGTTCTGTGTATTCTTAAAATTGAATTAACAGTCTGAAACAGATTTTTCCAAAGACAAAATTCGTAGTGAAAGTAATATGTGTATATTTTGTTATTGATGATCAAAGTTTAGCTAAGTGCATAGTTCGGTTTATGGTTTTGTTTTTTTAAACTTTGTGAGTAGTTAGAGCAATTGACCAGTACAAATGCTTCGTACTCTTACATAAGAAGCATACATCACACAAGAAGTACACATGTACACTGGTGTACTCTTTTTATTAAGAGCTTTCAAGTACCATGTGAGTGAGGCTTTTGCAAGGCTTTTTGTATGGTTTTCTCTTTGAAAGTAATGCTGTGGCATTGGAATTTATGATCATGCTCTAGATTTCTTGGTACTTTTTAATGTATAGCAGGCTAGATTTTCCTTTCACTATCTTTCTGTTGACATTAGGGAGAAAGCTTCTCTCCTCTTCTAGACTTCCTACAGAATGGAGTGGTTTTTAACTGCTGGCCTTTATGTTGCAGTTAAAGCACTGATAGATCAAGAAGTTAAAAATGGAATTCCTTCTAATAGAATTATTCTGGGAGGCTTTTCTCAGGTAAGGTATGGTTGGAAAGAACTGTGTCTTTTTCTAGGGAAGTAATCTAGCTTTCCTAACGTGGGAAATCCAGGCACTTCAATTGAAAAGAGTTGCTATTTGGTACTTCTTAAATTTTAAGGTGTTGATCTTCCTTTGCCTTAACAAATGAACTTTTTCTAGTTTTATGCAGATAATTACTATTGACTGGAAAATGAAAATGCATGTGGAAAAAATATTCTAAAATTAGTAGTCTACTTATATCCTTTGAGGACATAACTTACGTAACTTTGCTTGAAAAATCTTGGTAGTATTTTTAATTTAATTTTGATTTGGTAGATATTTGATAGTCTGGATTTATTTGGGAAATTCTTCCCCTTCATACTTCTAAAGACATCGATGGTAGGTGGGTTAACAGATTAATTTGTCCACAAGCCAACTCCCCAGTCTACATGAAAGTAAATTAAAACATCAAAGTAGTGACAATGCTTGCTTTATTTATTTATTTTCTCCAGATGTTAGTTATAGTAAATTCACTGCTTTACTTATTAATTGATCACATGGACTGGGGTGAGGGGAAAAAGGAAAATAAATGTTGTACAGGAATAGTGGTTTTAGTGTTGGTTCTAAGGAAGAATAGATTAGAATGGAAAATTCTTTCTCTTTAAAGGAGAAACTGGAGATCTTGAAACAAGCATTAAAAGGAACATTACCATCACCATTCTAATAATTACATCTCTTTATCTTAGGGAGGTGCTTTGTCATTGTATACAGCTCTTACAACACACCAAAAGTTAGCAGGTGTTGTAGCCCTCAGCTGTTGGCTTCCTCTACGGGCTTCTTTTCCTCAGGTATTTATGTTTCTTTCCTAAGCTAATGTACATTTGGTAAATGAATATATCTGAAGAGTATGTCTTGTAGAGGAATTATCAGCCATCATAATTACCAGATATCGACAATTGTTTGATTGCTCAGAAGTTTTTAAAATAGGATTCTGGATTTTAAGAGTTTAGCAAATACAGAAAATGAGGAAATACTCAATTGCTATCTCTGCTTAAAGTGACATTCCTAGGAAACTTAAAGGGTACAGCAAATTTTCCTTGAAGGTGAATTTTCTCTTTGCCATTTGTTCCATCTGCAAGACACTGTTCTTATTAGGGACTAGATATTTAAACAAAGTGTCGGGGTTTTACTTGGACAGAAATCACATTTTTCTGTTCGGAAATTAATGCCAAAATTTTACTTTCAGGGTTTTGAACTTCATGTGCTGTCAGGCACAGAGCTTACTTTATACTAGACTCGCAGACAGTACGTTGTGGTCCTTTCCTTCAGAATTCAACTTCTTTCCCATGCCACAGGGAATAGTACCATGGGTTATTTTATCTTGAAGATGTTAGCCTTAGCTCTACTTACTGTCTGTCTTCTTTCCTACCCTCTAATTCCACCCCTAACAGGGCCCCATCAGTGGTGTGAACAAGGAGATTGCTGTTCTTCAGTGCCATGGGGACTGTGACCCATTGGTTCCCTTAATGTTTGGTTCTCTCACTGTTGAGAAGCTGAAGAGTATGATAAATCCAGCCAATGTAACCTTCAGGACTTACTCTGGCATGATGCATAGTTCATGTATTGAGGTAATTTTCTTAATATACATTGTTTTAGCTGGATATGGTTAGTTTTTTTCCCTCAAAAACAAAAAAATAAGTATTGGTTGGGGTTTTGGGAGTGTTATGAGATTTTTTTTTTGTTTTGTTTTAACAAGTTTTTTGTAACAAGTGCTTGATGCTACTGACTTATTCATAAGATTGTGTTTTGGGTACTAGACTAGTTGCTCTGTAAAATACTTCTCCAATTTTTATTTTATTATTTTTTTACTTACAAAAAAACCAATCCAACTTGGTATTTGAGAGAGTTGTGTTAATTCTATAGATGGAAAAATCTAAGGAATGTGGAGAGATGGTTGACACAATGGCATAGGCAGCCTCAGAACCTATATTTATGGTTCTGGCTCAGCAGACAGCTGAGATGATGTAATGACTTGTTACTGACAGAAAGACATGGACTAGTTCCCTCTGCTTATGGCCTTGTGGCCCTCTCCTCCTTCTTGTACCACCTCTGGATCTGATCAGAAACTTCTTAGAACCATTTGAACTTGCTAAAATGGCAAGAGCTGCTGGCTTCAGTTTTTGCAGCTGTAGTGAGTCGAAACGTGAGAACTCACACAAAGTAAATGGTAGGAGCAAGAAACAAGAGAGGCTATGAAGAAGTCTGCCATTTGTCAGCAGCAGTAACTTTCTTAATTTGGGTTGCTGCATGTTGTGGGGAACCGTACCCTTGGACAACCTCTTTTTGTACATTTACACAGTTGTCTTGCCTTTGGGCAGTAATTTTATTGACTGGTCTCACAGAAATGTTAATAATGTGCTATTTCTTACAACATTGTCTTAATTAAAAAAAAGAAATTAAATTATTTTTAACGTGGATTGTTTTCCCAGTATAGTTTGCTGTATTGCTTTCCCTTAAGGAAAAAAGCATCAGGAAGGTTGTCATGGTTTAACCCCAGCCAGCAACTATGCACCACACAGCCGTTCACTAAGTCTTCCAGTCAGTGGGATGGGGAGGAGAATCGGGACAAAAAGTAGAACTCGTGGGCTGAGATAAGAACAGTTTAATAACTAAAGTGAAATAAAATAGTAAAAATAATAAAATATAAAAATAATGCTATTGAAAAGGAATATAACAAAAGTGAAATAAATAAAAAGAGGAGAAAAAAACCCCAACACCAAAACAAGTGATACCCAATGNAAAAAAAGAAATTAAATTATTTTTAACGTGGATTGTTTTCCCAGTATAGTTTGCTGTATTGCTTTCCCTTAAGGAAAAAAGCATCAGGAAGGTTGTCATGGTTTAACCCCAGCCAGCAACTATGCACCACACAGCCGTTCACTAAGTCTTCCAGTCAGTGGGATGGGGAGGAGAATCGGGACAAAAAGTAGAACTCGTGGGCTGAGATAAGAACAGTTTAATAACTAAAGTGAAATAAAATAGTAAAAATAATAAAATATAAAAATAATGCTATTGAAAAGGAATATAACAAAAGTGAAATAAATAAAAAGAGGAGAAAAAAACCCCAACACCAAAACAAGTGATACCCAATGTGCTGACCACCCACTGACCAATGCCCAGCCCATCTCTGAGCAGCAATCTGCCTCTCTCTGCTGACTTCCCCTGAGTTTATATACTGGGCATGACATCCTATGGTATGGAATAGCCTTTTGGCAGGTTCAGGTCAGCTGTCCTGGCCATGCTCCTTCCCAGCTTTTTGTGCACCTGCTTGGTGGCAAGGTATGGGAAACTAAAAAATCCTTGACTTAGGGTAAGCACTACTTAGCAACAACTGAAACATCAGTGTATTAGCAACGTTATTCTCACACTGAATCCAAAATGAAGCACTGTACCAGCTACTAGGAAGAAAATTAATGCTATCCTGGCCAAAATCTGGACAAGATGAACCTAAATGGTTAGGAAGAGGAACTGCTGGATTTTCACAGTGCTGCTAACTTCAAAAAGTTTAAAGTGTACATGAAGATATGGCCTTAGCTACATTCAAATCCTTTCTGTGCTGATCCTGGTGCTGTTCATTTGATGATTAATAGGTAGCTTGCCAACTCACCTTAATAAAGAGAGGGGAAAAAAAGTAGTCTCTTCCTCTTTTTCTTGTATTTAAGTCTTTTCTGAGTGCATAGCACTCCAAACAGTAAACAGCTTTGACTTTCGTGCAAAGTGGTATGAATTTGTCAAGTAACTAATTACACAATATTTGTAGCCCAGTTGCTGAAATGTTGAAACGTGATTTAGGGTGGCTGAACATGTATTAGCAGGGAACTAATATATACTTTTATCTTTCAACAGGAGATGATGGATATAAAACAGTTCATAGAAAAACATCTACCTCCCGTAGACTGAAAAGATATGTGAGAAAACTTCTATATAAATACACCAGCATCAACTGTGGTAGAGTGTTAATCTTTTCATATGCCTGATTGGAAGCATTACTTCTATACCAGTGTTACTACTGTGTTGCAAATTTATACTTAGGATGAAGATTAAATAATACACATGTACCAGAAATTAGAATCTCTTTTAGTATTGATTGTCCGCTGGTGGGACTATATGAACGAGGCAGCTAGGTGACAACGACAGAATGTAATCTAAGCATATGGTTTAAAATGCCAGATGTTTTTTTTATTGCAGAGTTTTGATCTATTTGTAAAAGTAATTAAAGATTAAATGTTAGCAACATAAATGTGATTACTTTAGGTGTACTTGAGACATGATTTGTTCATAATACTCATTGAAAACGTAAAAAAAAATATTTCCTTTATGTAACGGACACGTGAAGTACGCAATATGTAACATAGTGGGCATTTGATGGTAAAATAAATGTTACCGAGGATAAAGCTTTTTTATATTAAATGCTAATTGTTACATCAGATAAGGAGGGTTATTCTCCTAGAATGGCCAGAAGTCAGTTGAGAGTATTTTCTGTATTGAAACCACCTCAATTTTTAACTGTTTCCAGATGGTTAGATATTGTGGAAATTTTAAAGGGACTCATTCCTTGTTAGACTGTCATTGGTTGCTTATTGTCAGGGTTTTTTTATTATTGCTATAAACTGTCAGATGCTGACTTAGAACAGGATTCAGAAGAATTGCGTAGGATTAATTTGAGTTACATTTAAAACCTCCTTTTCTTGTATTGAATATTCATCTTGTGCTTTAGCCTTTATACCTTTATTTGTGTAGAAACGTTGATGAAATATTTTATGTGAGCAATTCCAGCATATACAGATTTTTCGGTTTGCTTTGGGGTAACTAACTGAAAGCAATGCAGCTGTGTGGTTCTGTATATTGTTCAAGTCTCCTCTGTAACAGATGTTCACTAGCTTGAATTCTTTTTAAGTGGAAACGTAAGTGCAATTGGGATATTACTTTAAATTTAAATTGATACCATCTAATACTTTATTGCTTATTGAGATGAGACTTTTTTTTCTGAGAAAGAACAAAGAATTTTGTTTTCAAGTATATAATTCTACTTTTCCCTGGATCAGTATAGACTAGGAATATGAAGACCTACTATGGGGAAAAAAAAAAATCTACAGGATACTCTTCTTTCACAGGCTTAAAATTCCCAAACACATTGCATTACAGAAAGTGGTGCTCACTCAACAGATTTTTGCGGTTGAAAGCCATAATTTTCTTCTGGAAACAACTGTTTTCCTGTAGAGTTCAAGGGCTGTCACCACACTTAGCAACGTTTCAAAATGACACTATAGTTTTTTACTAAGTAATATACTGCCTGTTCTATACTGTGTTTGTAAGCAAAGAGTATTCCCGTTCTCCATTTATTTATGTTGTTGGCACTGTGCTTCTTACTTGCATTGAACGTTCTTTCTCCTCTCCGAGCTTAGTGAAGTGGTCCTCCTGCAATGTATATGGACACACTTCCAAGGTGTCTGACAGTACAAATGCATAAATGAGGAATTACACCTTTATGTCCTTCTTTAACACAGCTGCTGTCAGAAATCTGACTTGTTCATCAAGTGTGAGTTCTCGGATTCCAGTGCTTTTCTTCATATGTATTGCCCTGTTTTAGGAAGCTGTTTTTTCTTTTCTAATCCAGTTTATATGGATTTTTAAACATCTCACAACGTGTAAAATAGAAAGGGATTTTTTTTTTCCTAAATGGTATTAAAACACTTTTAGATACTCCATCTGTGTGTTTGAGAGGGCATGTCTGTTAACTTTGAAGTTTAATTAGTCACTCTGTTCTGTTTATCTGCCAATTTGTCTGTCAGTTAATTTAGTTCACAGAAGAAACCATAACATTCTGACTGTAGTTGTGCCAAAGTTCTATTAAGAAAACAACATGTCCTAGTTTCAAGTCATTCACAAATTGTATTAGCTAATTTTGCAGTCCTGCTGCACTGCAAACTTGGTAAGCAAACTATGGATTTTTTTCCTAGTTTTAAAATTTGCCCTCGTTCCCCCGTTGTCTTAAGTAGTTCCCTGAATATTGTCATGTTTCCAAAGTTCTACACAAGCTTCCAATTTTTGCTTTATTATTTTCTTGTACTGTTTGTAAATCATTTGATAATCACTTAATCACAGAATCTTGAGGGTTGGAAGGGACCTTGAAAGATCATCTTGTCCAGCCACCCTGGCAGAGCAGGACCTCGCAGTTCAGCTGTCTTTTTCAATTTTCAATTGATTGTGTGCTCATTTCATATATTTTCATCTGTTAGTAATAATTCTTAAACTCCTGCTAAGATGTTAAAATGAGATCAGTCCTAGATTTATTGCGTTGGCATTGTAACACTTTGTTTGGTTTGGTGAACTGTATTCACAACTCACAGTCAGTTTCTAGTATTTACACATTCTAATCCAAGTCAGCTTCAATTGTCGTCTCCATGATGCTTTCAGATGTCTTTCTAGAAATGCTTTATATGACAACTTTGTTCAGCTACTGCCCTATCACAAAATTGTTTTACAATGTTGTTTTGCTGCTTGCTTTATCTACAAAGAGCTGTGTTACCAAAGTAAATGCACATAAGTGTTGCAACTTATTCTGAATTTCTGCATTCTGAGAAGGATTCTTCCCCCGAAGTTTGTGTTGTATTACAGAAGTATATGAATATGTTGTAGCTGGGGGATGTTAAAGAGCCTAGAAGACAGAGGAAACTTCCAGGATGTATTTGAAGCCTATCTTGCCCCTTCCCATAATAGTGTGCATCTTGAGCTCCTGTCTTTTGTAACTTCTCAGCTAATTGTGTGTATGATCTTGTAGCTGAAGGTCTGCACTACCAACTGATTTAATGCCGGGATTGTTGGCACAATCACATTCACGAGTGAAAGCTCAATTAGGCTCAATCTGGTGTGTGGGATTTCCTAATGTTCTTTTAGAATGGAAAAACTGGACTGTTTGAAATGTGAATGTCCTATTCTCATAAACTACAATCTGAAACTGTCCAACAAGGGGTGGGTTTTTTTTTGGTAATACTAGACTTTCCCCAAAAGGGGATAATGTCTGTCAAACCTGTGAAAACATTGGTATGAAAATACTTTGCTTGCAGATCAGTTTGTTTCAGTGGGTCTCTTATTCCTCAATGTGTTTTTCATTTCAAAATGGTACTTAAGTTTGGCTGCAGTTTTGTGCAGTTATAAATCTGACTTATTGTTGGAATATGTTGCCTACTTTTTAATAAATACGTTGAATTTTGTATTAAAAGACAACCTTCTAGCTGTTCTTGAGGTAAACCTGTACTGGGGTCTATGCTATGATGAGGGCTATATGATTTAGTCTCCTCCTCCTATCTTGTATAATTACAACACAGTAGATTGGTAAAAGTAATGTACACTGTAACTGGTATTAGAACTGTTAATTAAAACATGTTCTCTCTGATGGAGTATACTGCACTTCACTGAAATCCTTGGGATGCATATTTTATGTAGAGCTGTGGTTTGTTGATCGATATGACTGAGAATGAATTGTCTAAGATGTTAATGAAGCCATATGTACAAGACCTGTGTATCTTAAGTTTTATAAAAAAATACTGAACACTTTTTGTGTTATGAATTATAAGCCATTTATATGCAATGTAAACATTGAAGATTTAATTTACTTAGTTTACTCATTTTATTTAAGAAATCTTACCTTTGGAAATCATTTCTATAGTAGGAAGCAATGTAAAATCTTTTTTTTTTCATTTTGAAGTAAATTTCAGTCATTATTTGGGCAAATATTAAAGACTTTTTCCATATTTACCTGAAAGAAAACAAGTTTTCATGTGCTGTGAAACAGGCACTTTAGAGGCTTCTTGCAAATGTATTGCATGGTAATGTGTGCATGATGCTGTGATATAAAAGAAGGATGAGTTGTAGTTAGTGAAAAGAAAAAAACCCAGTTTTTATTTTACTGTCTCGTTGAAAGAATGCTAAGTATTATTTGATTTTATTTTTTTAAAATTCTGGGTTAATTTTCATTTAACTTGTTTTCTGGGAAGTTTCCAACATTTTGAAAAGTATAGGAAGTGAAAATATTTTCTAATAGCCTTATTCTCAGACACTAAAGAGACAAAGTCTTCTCGCTGTGCACTGCTGCACCTTACTCTGGGGACTCTGTAATGTCGAGGAGCCTTTGAAGTTATGTGAGATTTGAAATACATACCACTTACCATACTTACCATATTTGTTTTAAAAAAAGCAGTTTTTAGGTGAGGGGTTACTTGTGCTTTGTAGGTTAGCTGTAATATTTGAGGCTGATCGGTGGTGTATGTAGTGTGGGGCGCTCTAGAGAAAAAATGAGATTATTTGGGAAGAGATGCTGACCTGGGGTCTGCAGGTAGCAAAGGCAGAGTTTTCCTTCAAGGAACTGAAAGGCCACATATCTCCATAGTCTGTAATATATAAAAGTCAGCGTGTAATACAGTTGGGAAGTCCACAGATGTATACATGACAACTGCAGTGCTGTATGTGACTATATTGTGTCAACTTGGGGGTATAAGAATAGCTAGTAACAAGAAAGATGCAATAGTATGCACAGTAATTTTTCAGTTCATATTTTATGAAATACTTCTTGAGCAATTTTCAGTTTCTATTTACTCTCAGCCCTGGCATTCCTGAGGAGATAATTGTGAGGAGAAACATTGCCTATAATTAGCATAGTAAAAAAAATAACAATGTGGTGTTGTATGAAACCTTATCAAGTATAGGATGAGATGACTGCTGTAAGTGAAGAAGTTGACTCAAGAAGTTTTTGGAAGGTCTGTTGGTTAGCTTGGAAATGGGATTCTTTGAGGAATCACAGCTGCAGAGCAGATTTTTTTTTTTCCATTTTCTTCTTAGTGCTTGCCAATCTCATGTTACCACCGTTTGCCTTTGGGATAACAGGTCTTATTAATTCTCTTTGAGTGAAACAAGTGCCTTTGATGTAGCTGATTAAAGCTGATTTAAACGAAGTACTTGTATAATGGACAGCTACAAAGTGAATCAGTAGATTATAGTTTTCTTTTACTTCCAATTACTAGAAAAGAGCAACCTATTGCCTCTTTTTTCTCTACCAAACTTGTAAAACTTAAAACTTCTAGCCAGTTGGCTGGAGTGTAGTAAACCTTGCTTCAGGCATACAAGTGGGAGGTTTACCTTCTCCATGTGGAGAACGTAGATTTCCCTCAGGGATCATTCAAGGATCCTTTTTAAAAATGCAAAGAATCTTGGTTAGTGCTGGTTCAGTTATTGAGTATCATTGTGACATTGTAGCATGCAGTACAAGTAACATCTATTTTGTTTTAATAGATCCATTTGCAAAAAAAAAGCATACCCTCTGGTTAGTCTTTGATTTCCCTTCTGAAATATTTCTCTGATGCTACTTTTATTAGTTAGACGTTAAAGAAATGCAATGTGCTTTCCCCTTACAGTCCTGCAGCAGGCCTTTTATAAGTGCATTTAATTTACAATTACAATTGCTTTACCAGCTACGTTTTGGATATTAATAGATTTCATCTGCATTTTTTAACTCCATGCATTTCCAATGAAGATGTTAAATTATATTTTAAAAATAAATTAATACTGGAAGACTTTGTTCCAGAACTTAAATATGCTCACACTAACCATTCTAACTGAGATTCCTGGTTCCTTGATAGTGTTTACCATGTTTACCAAGCTTGTCATGCTGTCATGGGCAAAATAGACTTGAGGGGGGAAAAAAGATATCCTTCCCCCAGCAGCACAGGGGTACAGGGAACGGAGATCATGGTGAATTCATCACATGTTGTTTCTGCTGCTCTTTCTTCCTCAGGGAGAGGACTCCTCACTCTTCCCCTGCCTCTGTGTGGGGTCTGTCCTATGGGAGACAGTCCTCCATGAACTTCTGTGACTTGAGTCTTTGCCACAGGCTGCAGTTCTTCACAACCTGCTCCAGCGTCCATGGGGGTACAGTCCTTTCCATGGGGGGTACAGTCCTTCAGGAACAGACTAGTCCAGCGTGGGTCACAGGGTCGCAAGTCCTAACAGCAAACCTGCTTCTGCATGGGCTCCTTTCTCCATGAGTCCACAGGTTCTGCCAGGAGCCTGCTCCAATGCAGGCTTCCCACAGATTCACAGCTTCTAAGAATCTGCCTGCTCTGGTGTAGGGTCCTCCAAGAGCTGCAGGCAGATCTCTGCTCCACTACTAACCATGTTGGGATGATGGGGACAGCCTGCCTCACCATGGTCTTCACCACACACGGCTCCTGAAACACCTCTCTTTCCTTCTTCACTGACCTTGGTGTGTGCAGAGTTGTTTCACATATTCTCAGTCCTCTCTTCTCTAGGTGGTGTTCTACAGAGTTTTTTCAGGTATGTTATCCCAGAGATACTGCCACCCTCACTGATGGGCTCAGCCTTGGCCAGCTGCAGGTCCATCTTGGAGCTGAGTGACATTGGCTTTGTCAGATATAGGACAGGCTTTGGGGAGCTTCACACAGAAGCCACCTCTGTAGCATCCCCACTACCACAACCTGGCCATGCAAACCCAATACAGCAGCCTCAGAGTGCTTATTAACAAGAGTTTGCAGAAGGATGCAGAAGTGCCCCCATGCATCTTGGTAGGGGATCGTCTTTATGAAGTAGTTCTGTAACTTTCAGATACGCTTGCCATTTTCTTGAAGTAAACACTTTTATTTTACAGGGAAAAAAATGGTTTAATGATGCTGGCTTTTAGGGTGGGGTGGTTTTTTTGGTTTTGTTTGTTTTTTTTCCAACAACAGATCACAGTAGTGAGGTATAGAACTCAATTGATAATTTCGTTGATACATATTATAAATTTGTCAAACTTTGTAAACATAGTATGTCCCACAAGACCATCAGACTTGGACTGGCTTTAAGGCTTGGAAACACTGTAGCCCGTTGCAGGTGTGAAAGTTTTATCTCCAACCCTGTTGCGCTGACTCAACCTACCAAATAAAAGGTGCAATTTGAAATCCGCGCTCTATTTTACACAAAAACAACCCTTTAGGGATAGGCTTTAAGAAAACTCTTTCCCGTTACAGGGAAGAGGGGATTGTCTGTCCCTTTAAAGCCAACGACATCAAGTGTCTGCTGTAATTTTGAGCCTTTTGACCGCTGAGGAGAAGCCCCCGACATCGGAAGCAACTGGCGGGGTCTCGCTGCAGTGCGGTCGGTGCGCCTGAGATCCGCAGACCCGCCTTAACCTGGAGAGGGGGCGACCGGCTAAGGCGTCAACTATACTTCTGACAGGTGTTTGGCGTCTTTAGGGGCGGCGGGTTGCGAGATCCAGCCCTCGCTTCACCCGGGGGGCGCCTCCGGGCTGCCGCAGCCCCTGCTCGCCCCCACCAGCCCCCCCCCCCGCCCCGCG
>WBNH01007164.1:0-16240 GCA_013401255.1 Urocolius indicus | reverse complement strand
CTCGGGCTGCTGGGTCGGGGCGCTGAGGCGCGGCCTGGCTGCGCTGCTGCCCGCCCGCAGAGCTCGGTGGCGGCGCCGGCCGCTCCCCGGCGGCGCGGACGGACGGACGGACGGGGGGGCCTCGCCTCGCCTCGGCTCCGCGGGCTTCATCTCCTCCTTGCAGCGCCGAGCGTCGCTCGGGCAGCCGCAGCCATGACCACGGAGGACGAGATCATCCGCATCGCCAAGAAGATGGACAAGATGGTGCAGAAGAAGAACGCGGTGAGCGGGGGCGGGACGGGGCGCTGCTCGCTGACACGGACCCGCCGCCGGACCCGGGCGCCCGCCCTCCCTGCAGCGGGCCCGCGGCCTTTCCCTTCCCCCTTCCCCCTTCCCCCCGCGCGGCGCCGGCGGCCGTTCAGCCCGTCCGTCCGTCCGTCCGTCCGCCTGCCTGCCTGTCTCCGCGGCGGCCCGAGCGGCTGCCCTGGCCAGCGCCGCTGCCTGAGCGCGGCTGCTTCGTCCGGGAGCGGGTTCCTGCCCGGGCACCGGCCGTGCCTCCAAACGCCCTTTTTCTCTCGCTCGCCGTTCTTCAAAGTCGCAGTATCGGTCGCGCTCGAGAGTGGGATGTGCGGTGGGCAGCCCGCGCAGCTGGGGCTGTAGAGGCGGCCCCCGTTAGACGGGTTGGTTCTGCTTTCAAGCAGGGAAAGCTGGAGTTTTATTTAGGACGTGACAACTAAAATTTGAATGAAGAAGCCTAATCCTGCTTTGGCGGGGTGTCCAGGCTTGCATGGGCAAACTTCTGAAGCACAGGGGGCATGTGAGACACTTGGGGTTTTTTGTTGTTTTGGTTTTTTTTTTACCTGAAACACTTTGACTATGTTTATTAGTTCAGAGAAGAAAGTCTGCCCGAGAACAGTGGTAAAACATAGGTAGAATTAGCTTAGCCTAGCTTAAGTGTTATTCTCATGTGTGCCCTTGATACAGAACTTGTTTAGGTAACATATAGACACTACCCCCACGAAAACATCGAAGTGAATAAAACCACAGTGTTAAGCACCATTATGGTTACATGTAAAATAGAATACTAGTAAATTGTAAACTTTATTTGCTACTTCTGTATCAGGTGGGCACATTGTTACTCTCTTGTAACTTGTGATTGCCTCTCTTCCTGAAAGCTACTGTTTTAGTGCATAAAGTTAGGATTTTTTTTTGTCCTGTACGTACATTAAACATTCTACATCAATGATAGTTCAGAACAGAGTAGTGTGGAACTTTAGTTTCTCTCTCATTTTTTTTCTATTTGAGGTAATAGGAATGATAAATAATGCTTTTTAGAAAAATTTGCACGTTTCTAGAAATACGGATTGCATTAAGCCAATGAAACTTTTTTTTGTTGTTCAAAATCTAAACAAAGGCATTGCAAGTACACAAAGGCTGTGCATTGCTGTGTTTCAAAATCATTGATGTTTCATAAAGTTGTATGGTTTAACTCTGGTATATTTGAACCGTCTAATGATATAGTGGGGAGACAGGAGCCACGTCTACTGAAAATAATTTTTTACAGCCAGTGTTTATATTTACCCTTTTTGTTCCCTCTCTTTGCTTCTACTCCCTGTGATTTTTCAGCCCCCCAAAAATTCAGTGTCTCACTTTCCAGACTCTGAAGTAGTGGCTCTTTCCTATGTGATGTTGAAAGTGTGAAAACGTCTAGACTGTGAAATGTTTAAATATTGTGGTAATGAGGATGATAAAGTGTAGCCAATTCAACATTATTTATGAGACTTCTGATAATAGAAAGAAAATGTCAGCTCCCAGGTAGTATGGGAATGACTGTTGATGACCAGTGCTGTAGTGGTATCAGAGGTGCTCCTGGTACCCACAGTGTATTTCTCTGATCTGGGAGGCTTAGGAGTTTGGATGCAATCCCTACCAGCAACTGGGGATGTGCATTCACGCTGTAGTGTGTGTAACCTAATTAACTTTCAGAGCTCAGGAGAGTGGTGCAGTGTGTTCACTGGGACCAGCGAAGTTCTGATGTGGCCAAGCACAGCAATGCGCTCAGCTGGGCCAGGCTGCACCTGGCTGGAGCCAGCAGCTGGGTCTTTGTCTTCACCCCAATCTCAGGAGTGAGAGTGCAGGCAGTACCACAAGCAGCTGTGCTTTGTTGGAGCTTTATTGGAACAGAACTCCTTACTTCTAGCTCATTACAAGCAAAAGTGGCTCTGTTGTTAGTTTTGATGCTGCCTCAAAAAACTTTGTGAGGCCGAGGGCTTGAGCTGCCTCTGTGGCCGACAGTGGAGGTTTGACAGTTTATCCAAAGTGGCTGTGTGTGCTGTGATAAAGAAACCTTAGCTGTATGATAGGAGAGGAAGTACATCAGTATTTAACCCAGGATATGTCTCTGTGTTTTTCTTAGTAGTCTTTGTCTTTTATAAGGTATTCAATTGTGCACTGTGATTTCCTACCTAATCCTGCCCTGCAGTTAAAATGCTAACTTTAGCAAAATTATTAATGTCATTTATATGAAGAGATACTTTATTGTCTCACAAAGATGAAGCTGAATTGAGAAGTTCATTCTTACTTAAATACCCACTGGATAATCACAGAGTCACAGAATCTTGAGGGTTGGGAGGGACCTCAAAAGATTATCAAGTCCAACCCCCCTGCCAGAGCAGGCCACCTAGAGTAGGTCACACAGGAACTCATCCAGGTGGATTTTTAATGTCTCTAGAGAAGGAGACTCAACAACCCACCTGGGCAGCCCATTCCAGTGCTCTGTCACCCTCACAGTGAAGAAGTCTTTTCTTAATGTTTCTTTGGAACCTCTTATGTTCCAAATTGTACTCATTGCCCCTTGTCCTATCATTGGACATCACTGAGAACAGCCTGGCTCCATAATGATGCTACTGACAACATTTTGTTTTTCTGCTTTTACTCAATACAAACATGTATTTAGTGTATATCTAAGAATGAAGAATGATTTGGTGAAGCCCATCAGTAAAAGAAAAAAAAAAACCCAACTTTAATACCTATTGACTCTGAAGTTGTCAAGACTCTGATAGCAAGAGATGTTTCATCTCTCATACAAATGATGACTCTCTGGCTTGTGAGAAAGTGCTGTTTGGCATTTCTTTTGATGAGTTGAAAAGGTAGGCTGTGCAGACACCCTTCCTGAGTCAGACTCTCAGTGATTTGCCTTGACTACGGATTTAATTGTAGCTGTGCAGGTTTCATAACTATTTTAGTGAGATGATATATGCAGTTCTTTTGTTCTGAAGGACAAAATAATAATGCAATGTTGTATGTAATACTCTGTGAGATACATCTTTCTTACTTGAAATGTTGGTTTCATGTTTGAAATATGTATTGCTTCTGTTTCAGGATAACTGTGATTAGTAGTAGTGCTTTTCTTATAGATTTTGTTGTATGTAAGTCCACTTTCATTAACCTGCTGTAATGCCCAGTATGAAAAATAATGCTGTGCCCATGGATTTAAAAAAATGAAGAACAGTTTAGAGGAGAAAAAATAAAGTCTGTGTTAATGAAGGTTTGCCTCCTGAAGTATGACAATTATAACTGAATAGCTCTGCTGTCTTCAGAAATGTACTCCATTTTCCATCTCCTCAAGCATAGCTTTAAAATATGAATGTAGAACCTCATTCTGGTGTTATGATCTGATCAACTGAGAGGAGCTGAGAGAAGTAATCTACTAAATCTGTGTGGAGCCGACTTCTGTTAATTCAAGTAACAAGGTAAATTGAAAGCCAGTGAGCCTAATGGTATGCAACATTGCCTTTCCTTGTCCATAAATTACAGAAACGGCTTTAAAATGAAATTTGTCATGATGTTCTTAATCGCTGGGTAGTTTAAAACAGCAAAGCCTTAAGTTAGAAAAAGAGGAGTTACAAGTTTTACTGTGCAACTTCCTCTCTGGTTTTGAGAAAAAGAGGGCATTTGACTTCATGATGGAAAACTGTTTTGTTGCTCTGAGTTTAAACAATTTAAATTTAATTTGAAAGTATCCTATTTTTTTATATGCTTGGTACAGTTGATTAGAATGAAGTCTTAGGAAGCATTAGTGCATTAGAAGTTCTTAGTAATTTGGTACAGAAAATGACATGAAATGTTGGTAACATCTGTGTGAAGAATACCTAGAATTTTTATTTTATTTTTTACTTATATGAGTAACCTTCTGTATCTNGTGTGAAGAATACCTAGAATTTTTGTTTTATTTTATATGGGTAACCAGTTATTAGTTTGGGGAAATGTGTGGACTAGGAAAAATAAAGTTGTTTTGACATATACAATTGGGGATTTTACAGAAGCAAAGAAACTTTGGCTGGACCATGTTTCTAAGATGAGGTGAAGAAAGTGCTCCTTTGCTTTACAATGTCATTGTGCTGAAATCGCAGACCAGGATAACCTCTGTTTATTTTGAAATCATGTGCTATGTACCGTTTGTTAAGGACTTCATTGGTTTGGAGGTGTTACCAGATTATAGTTTTGAAAGTGCCGTGTAGACTTTTGTCATTTACTTTGTTTTGCCTAAGAAAATTTTCTTAAATTTGATTTTGTTTCGTATCGTTAAAGATACTTAACTTGCTTTGCTTGGATCTGTGTTTGCAGAGAAGAAATCATGCTTACGGCTGTTTAGAGAAAGAAATGATTTAATATGTGAACTCAATGTAGCATCTGAACAGCATGACATTTTCTAGTCTTGCATGGTTGCTGCTAAAATTATATGGTTAAAACCAGAGAAGTCTTGTATATCCTGAATAAAAGAGAAATAGACTTTTTTTTTTTGCCATGATGGCAAAAGTGAATTGGGTTTGTGTAAAGTTCGACATACTGAAATGTTTGTCTTGAAGCTTCCTTCCTGTCAGGTTAAAAAAAAATGGAGGTAGCAGATACTTGAAAACGTCCCAAACTGTGCCTATTTGGATGTGACACAAGTTCTACTTTCGTCTTTCTAGGCCTTTTGGTGGTTATTTTATGTTCTATCTTTAGTGATTAAATTGTAAGACCTGCAGATGCAGCAGGAAATTACCAGAGTTTCTTTGTAACAGGTGTCATGGTGTAAATTGATTAGAGGGAATTAAAAAATAAAGGAGACCAAAATGCATCTTAAAGTAAAAAAAAAAACCAGGACGAATTGAGAGACGGATATGGAAAGAAAAAGGAATTGGATTTTTGGGTTTATTGGGATTTTTGGGGGGTTTTATTTCCAGACCTCAATGAATTGGAAAAAAACAAAAGGGCGTGGGCTTAGACTGAGCAGAGTGGCTTCTCACATGTGAGGGCAGTTGCCTGTTTGCTGTTTGTACTGCGCAGGTGAAGAACCATATGCACTCGAATAGCAGCAACAGCATCTCAATCTGTAGGAACTTGCCTCGATTTCAAAACATGTGCATAGGAACAAATGGATGGTGCAGAGTTTTTCATAAGTAGAGGTGGTAAATCATCAGGGTTGTGGAGGTTGAATTATGAAGTTCACGTTTATGAAAACTATTTGGTTTTTTTTAAAGGCCAACATTGCTGGGGAATGAACTGTTAGTAAGAGGAGCTGTGTATAGAGTTTATTAATACCTAACAGCACAATCTCTGAAATGAACTCCCCTGTCTAGATAGTTGCTGCATGCACAGTATTGTTTTGTAGCTCTCCTTATGGTCTTAGCAGGGAAAAGGAAAAAAAAGAAAAACTTATGACAGCCAGCTGATAAAAAAAAAAGTGCATTATTTCAGATGTTACAGCACCTTAGGGTAGGTTCTGGCTTCTGGTTTGGAACATGCTGTTGTTTGACCATCCTGATACAGGCTGGAGAGTTTTATCTGCATTAATCTATGCAGCCTAATCTGTGTATTTAACTGAATTAATATTTAAACTTAATAGCTGAGAACAAGCCTGGAAATCAAGTCTTACTCAGACTTTTTTTTTTTTTTTAAAACTTGAGTATTTGTTGGTAGACACATTCACAAAGTTACAGTTTTCTACTGAGGAAACTGTGGCTAGTAACGTAGTGTAATCTCATCAGCGTTTTTAAACAGGTAAAGTTTTCTGACTGTCACACTGCCACAAATAGTTAAGAATGTTGGCTATGTATGTTTTATATATGTGGTTATATGTGANAGGGAAAAGGAAAAAAAAGAAAAACTTACGACAGCCAGCTGATAAAAAAAAAAGTGCATTATTTCAGATGTTACAGCACCTTAGGGGTAGGTTCTGGCTTCTGGTTTGGAACATGCTGTTGTTTGACCATCCTGATACAGGCTGGAGAGTTTTATCTGCATTAATCTATGCAGCCTAATCTGTGTATTTAACTGAATTAATATTTAAACTTAATAGCTGAGAACAAGCCTGGAAATCAAGTCTTACTCAGACTTTTTTTTTTTTTTTAAAACTTGAGTATTTGTTGGTAGACACATTCACAAAGTTACAGTTTTCTACTGAGGAAACTGTGGCTAGTAACGTAGTGTAATCTCATCAGCGTTTTTAAACAGGTAAAGTTTTCTGACTGTCACACTGCCACAAATAGTTAAGAATGTTGGCTATGTATGTTTTATATATGTGGTTATATGTGAATATATGTATGTATATTCACATATATAGATATATATAATATACATGCATCTTTGATGCACTATGCTTAACTCCGAAGTTTTTGTGCTAAAACAAGTGAGATTGTTCTTAACTGAAAATTGCTGTGGTTGACTTGTTTCTGATGCTGTTAAGTGAAGTACCCTTGAGGCCATTTTCTTGAGGATGTGTGTTGGTTAAGTAGCAATTGACAGAATGCCTTAACTGGTATTTGAATTATATGAGACAAAACTTCTCTAGTTTTTGAGTGAATACATTTATTTCTGAGTTAAAGCCTGTTCCTACTTGGAGGCAGAACATTCCTTGTCCTCAAGGTGTTCTATGGATAAATTTGGAACTGATGGTTTGAATCTAATCTGCAACCTTGGAGGCAGATAGAAGTATTTTGTTGATATTCTATTTAAAGGACTTGATTACTACTAAACTGACTTCATTTTTTCTTTCTGTTTTTTGCAGGCTGGAGCTCTTGATTTACTGAAGGAGCTTAAGAATATTCCCATGACCCTTGAATTGTTACAGGTATTATTTTCTTACTGTCATTATACTGCAAGTATTAACTCCATAATGATAAAGGTGAAGCCAACAAATCTGGAAGAAGGTTACACTATTAAAGTAGATTACTATGTAGAAACTCCTTGGAAGAGACGGAAGAGACAGTGTTGTTATAGGGTAACTATTCATATTTTACCCTGATTAAGGGTACTTAAGTGTTTTTTTCCATTACCATGCTTTTAAAGCCTATCTTTCTGTTTAAGATGAAAACACTGAATTTTGTCACGGACAAACGGGGAGAGCTGCTTATAAACTTACCTTACATATAATTTTTGGTTCTTATTAAAATACGTGTGATATGTTTAATTCCCTCTGAAGGAGAGTGCACTCAATTACAGCTGATGCCTCCTAAGTTAATTATGATACTACTACTGCTACTACTCCCCTTCTATTCCACTGGGCAGGAGCAGTGGTATGATACAACCTCAGTTGCGTGCGTACTCTAATTGTGCTTCTCTCTGCTCTAACAGAGCTCTGACATAGTATTTTATTTATTATTTATAAATTATTTCAAAAAATAACTCCATAAATTTTATTTGCATCTCAAATTTCAGTTTGTCCTGTCATTCAACAGTGAACAACTTTTGTTCCAAAGTAACTAGATGTTTCCTATCTCTGAAAATTTTCAAATGGCAGAGGTAAACATAAGACCTGGTTTGTTGGGATAGCCACTTAAATTGTAAGAAACTGAGAAATAACTTTTAGTGATAATTGATGATCACGGATACAGAATTAGCTAAAAAGTTCAAACCTTAAGTGTCATAGTAATGTCATATGCAACCTGTATATTTGCAGAATGTACTTAGTATGTTACTACTAATATTGTCTGTGACAGAAAATAGGAATTTGAAAGTGTCACCTTAGTGCATGAATGAGCATGGCTGATACAATACTGCAACCTTCTCCCCTGTGTCTAACTTCCTTCCTTAAAATCCTCAAATAAAGTCTCACTGAAAAAAAAAAACCCGCCCCAAACCCTCCACAAAACAACAGCAAAACCCAGAAAAACCTCTTTGTTGACTTGACCCCTTTGAGTTTACATGTCCAGGTCTTATACAGGTATCTGTCACACAATGTTTTTTTTTTTCCTTTGAAATGTAAAAAATCTGGCAGTTTAGTAAATCCTGTTATGCAAACCTGTTTTTCTTAGTGGGATGAGCTCCTGGGGAATAGGGGGTATTCAGCCTGGAGGAGGCTGAAGGGAGACATGATCACTCTCTACAACTACCTGACAGAAGGTTCTGGCTGGGTGAGGGTCTGTCTCTTACAAGTAGGAGTGATAGGACAAGAGGAAATGGCCTCAAATTATGCCAGAGGAGGTTTAGGTTGGAGATTAGGAAGAACTTTTTCAATGAGAGGGTTGTTAGACACTGGCACAGGCTGCCCAGGAAGGTGGTGCAGTTACCATCCCTGGGAATGTTGAAAAGCTGTGTAGCTGAGGTGCTGAGAGATGTAATTTATTGGTAGGCTTTGTAGTGTGAGATGAGTGGTTGGACTTGATGATCTTAAAGGTCTTTTCCAACCAAAATTATTCTATAATGAGACTAGAAGGAGAAACTTTATACAGAACAGCAAAACACTTCTGCTGTTGAACTTTGAGGATCTGAAGAATGTACAAGTAGATAAACCTATTCTGGTTTTTAGTTACGATGAAAACCTTAGTGATTTTATCATCAGAGGAGGGCTCTTAATCTGGCCAAGTACAAATAAACTGAACTGACTGCCTTTTAGGGCAGTTGTATGACCTCAGTTTATATAAGGTTACATATTCTGTCCTACGTGAATGAAGCTTCCCATCCATATTTCAGGTACCTGTTGTTAGAGTGAAATCAAATTTGCAGTAAAAGACTGATTTTAATCTCTTGGGGCAGGCGCCATATGAGTTTGTAAAGAAGACTTCTCTGCCACAGTAGGTCCAGAGGAATCAGGTATTTTAGCTATTTTTTCATAGCACATCGACAGTAGCATAATTTAGAAGTTTTTCTTACGAATCCACTGCTGTATTCAAAATAGTTCTGCAGTGTAAGATTGCTTTAGCAAAAGGCTTAGACTCGAACTTATTTGTGTTGTGCATTTTATAAGTGTGAAAAGTTTGCTGCAAATTTTCTACGTTAGTCTCCCAAATTTGCTTAAGCAATGTGGGACTCAGAGCAACATGCAAAGTAATGGTTTACACTGCTGTAATAACTAGCATGAAGAAGGGTGACAATCATGAGAAAGTGGGAGGCTAACTTCCTCTGTGTGAATTGAGGTATCTATTGATGTGTTTGAACTGGTGAAATACAGGATGCAAGTGAAAAGCAGGCTTCCACACCCATTTTTAAGCAGTTTTGAAAGCTGTCTCCATTGAGAAAAGCACTGCTAAATGTTATGATAGTTTCACTATTCTTGTGTAATGAGAAAAGCGACAATTTTTCCTGTAACATGACTGTTGTTTCAGTCAGAGCTGGGAGGTCTTCTGAACAATTTACAGGTATGTGGAACGGAAAGGTGTGCAGTGGTAGTCTGGGCTTGTGTCTTTCTCACCTGACACACAGCTGAAAGGATTACATGCAATAATACAACTGTGTAATATTGAATGAGTTTTAGGTAAACAAGCTGATCCTTACTCAGCTAGGCAGGGAGCCAGTAGCCTTCCTCACATGTGACTTAACCTGGTGGTCAGGATTGCAAATCTGTTTAGCAGCTGCACAATATTAAAGGCATCACGTCCCTGGTGCTAATTGTGGGTAGTGAGCAGCTAAACAGTGAGACAGACAGTCTTTATTTTAATAAACAGATTTTACTGGAAATAGCACACGTGTATGCAGAACTAGGCTATGAGGTACAGTCTTTGATGATGACTTCAGCAGGTCTGAGAACTCTTTACAGGGCCTGCACTGCAACCCCCTGCCCCGTTAGCAAGCAAAAGTAGCTCCTCGCAAAACCATGACATGTGGTGGTGCCCACTTATCCATGGAGAGTTGGGGTTTTTTCTCGGAGAAATATTTTTCTCTTTTGGATATGGTGAGTATTTTATGGAATTCCAAGTGTGTGTTATTCTTCATTGTCTGAAAATAATGTTGAGCATATGTGTTGAAAATGTCAAGACAATTGGCCGGTACTGTTAGTCTTGAGTGAGCACAGTCCATCTTGAGACACTTCAGTTGCAGGTGAGTAACCATCTGTTATTCTGTAATCCAAAGTACATGTTTAGAGCTGATGCTTTGACCTGAAGTTATTTGATGTGTTTCCTTTGCTTGAAATAACTAATGAATATTTCAGTACATTTCCAGTCATTTAGCCTATCCATGGTGCCTCAAAAAGTGTTGTGTGGATTGTAAGGAGTAATTTACAGAAGCAAGTAATTTCCATTTGTAGCAAGCCACAAAGATTTACGTTCTCCTTTGAAGGAGAAGGAAAATTATCATGAACTACTGCAAAAGCAAGTAGAATAATTTATATTTAGTGAATCCTGTAAATGGTAAATGCAGCAAAAAACAGCATCGTAAGAACAATTTTTAAAATTTAGTCAAGATATGAAATGATAATAAAATATTTGTGGTGTTAAATGTTTTTCTCCTCTCATGAAATTAAGCATGAAAATGTTCTACTTGTTAGATGAGCACATTAGTCAGAAGTTTTCCAAAATGAAACAACTTCTGCTATTGAGCTACATTTGCATACTTGTCTTCCAAGAAGTGGTGCATAAATTCATCTCCTTTTCACTCTATAGGTGGCAGTAGTGCCAAAGGCTTAATGCTTGTTACTTTCTTGGCCTTTTCAGAGAAAGGCAAGTCTTACCGTTTTGTTCTTAAAAGAGGAACCTTCTGTGCTTAAGATTTTGAAGAATCTTGATATTACCAAAATTATTAGGAACCTAAAACTTGGTCACTTCCGACTAATACCACAGCTCCTTTCACAGCCACTAAATGAGAAGTCTAAGAGTATGAATTCACTGAAGCAGTTGGCAAGCTTCTCATCATGCCAAAACATAAATACAGTCGTTGCCTCACAGAAAAATGAGGCTTTGAGGCTAGAACCTTTGCAAAACACTTTGTATCACATTGTGAAAATCATATACATGTCTCATTGTTGGATGTTTTGAATGTTGTATTTACTTTAGGTAAACAGTTCTGCAAAGTTTTTGAAACTGTGTGGGAGCAAACGTCTTCTGATTGACTCCCACTGCCTCCCACCAAACTTGATGGAGGCAAATGATAACGCTATTGTATTTCTTTTATAAAAGTCCATGTTGTTAAAATAATTTTTTTAAAGGCTTGCAGCATTTCATTGTCATACTCTTAAATAAAACTCCCCATACCCACAGAAACAAAGGAAAAAGATACTTTTAAATACAATGTCAAAGTACAACTTTATATATTTACTTGTTAAATTGTCCTCATGTCTGCTTTTATAGTGATAGTGTATATTTTTGTTTCAGTCTACCAGAATTGGAATGTCAGTGAATGCGATACGCAAGCAAAGCACAGATGAAGAAGTTACATCTTTAGCAAAATCTCTTATCAAGTCTTGGAAGAAACTGTTAGGTATGGTGTCACAAACTTTTTTTGTTTTGCCCCTGCAGCGTATGCAGTCTTGATGGAAATCCTTGACACTACCTTGCTTTAGCTATCCTTGTGCTCCTGTGGAAGCATTGAAACTTTCTGCACTGGTGTAGTTGGTTTTTACTCTTTGACTATCATCAGTGCATTACTGTGAAAGTATATTCAGAGAAAAAGTTGATATATTTCTGTTGGGGCTGGCAAGCAGTAGGAAGCCAGCTTCTGCAACATGACTCATTTCTGAAGTCTCATTGCCTGCTGTTGAACTAGAGTGACTGTACTGCAGTACTAAGCACTAACGAACCTGTTCTCGACTATTTCCTTTGTCAAATATAATGGGTACTCTGAACAAGTTTTGCAGAATCTTGTGTGAGAGCATGGAGGCTTTGAGGTTTGTAACAAAGTGATCTGTGAAGAGCAAAAAAAACCCAGTGAAAAAATGCTGTAAAAAAATCTGTTAGAGCTTAAAGATAGTGAAATAGAAATAGATCTGCACTTTCCAAAATAGTTGTAATTTTAAACAACTTGATAATTGCTAAGTAAATACTTTTTGTTTCATTTTACTTAAAGCAATGAATGTAGTTAGTGAAACTTTATTTTTTTAAGCAGGGTTTTGTTCAAGGGTATTTTGTAGTACTTCATTTTAGTGGATTTTTAAAAACACTCAAATCTCAAACTATGTCTAGGCATTTTTGTTCATGCTCTGTCCTATATTCTGTTTCTTTGTATCTAATTTTAGGTAAGCTAAGATTTAGGAAGCTTAATAGAAAACCAATTTACATTATTTTCTACTGATTAAAATATTTGCCTTTCTGTCTAGAGGAATATGCCAAATACCAGGAGGTGTTAGGACCCCTTACTGTTTAAAATCAGCCTCATTTTTAGCAATCATGAAGTATTTTATCAGATACTTTATTACTGTTTTGTAAATAATGTAGAAATGACTTTGTGACCATCTGACAGTATCTGTGTAGAATTAGACAATTTGTCACAGCTTTCAACTTCTGTATTGTAGCAAGAATCATCAAACTCTGCATCAGATTTTTTTTAACCTATATAAAAAAAGAGAATACTAATTAGGTTAATTTGAGTCATTGAACTTAGTACTAGATATGCTGATAAAATACTTTAAAAATCACGATCACGACTTATTAAACATTTAATGCATAAAGAGTCTGATCACAGTTCACTGGTAAATAGTGAAAATTCCCTACTTTTTGTGTTTAAATATCCACTTAGAACTTGAAGTCCAACTTGTATTATATCCAGCAAAAAAACAGAAGTGGAGAAATGGACTTGCATATTTTCTTGAGTCACTCTAAAGATTTCCAAAAGCAGCAGCTGGATTGAGTGACCTAGCTCTCAAGTTATTAATCTAAATTTATAAAAAAGGCCCTGTCAAATTTGGCTGGTTTGGCTTTTTCTTTCTATGGTTCAAATTTTTGATACTGCAACTTAGTTTAGACAACAAAGTAGGGTCTAACTCTCCTGGTTATTGCTGTCCTTTGGGCAAAGGAATTACTATTTATCTGTTGAGACAGTAAGAATAGTTGTCTTAACACAGTATCTTAAGTCAGTGAAACTTGTTGTAATACATCATTACTTATCACTGACTGATCTTTAAGTGTTCCAACATTGTGAAACACAGGGAGAATTCCTGCCTGAGGACCAGAGCATGTTCATGCTGTAGAAGTCTGGAATAAGACTGTGATGCCTGATGGTTATGGCAGGTCAATCTAGGTATAGGCTGCTGCTGAAAGGGGTGGTCACCCTCTGCAAAGGTGACTTACTGTTTTCTCCTGTGCTGCAACTAGTGCTCAAGTGTCTGTCCAGGAGACCAGAGCCGGGAATTGACAAGTTGGAAATATTTTTGTTAATTTTTTCTGATTTAAATTTCCACTATATCGGGGGTTTGGTCCAATTTGTTTGCAGTTACTATTTCCTGCACAGGGCATTGTGGCAGTAACACGTGATTGGGGCAAGGTGGACCCTTCCCTCCTTTATGGCTTGCTACATTCAGGTAGTTTTAAGACAGCTGGGAGACTCTTTCCTAAGGCTCTTGCATCAGGTGAAGTCAGTCAAACACATGTGGAACTGAAAAGTAAATAGCAAATATACGACATTAATAAGAACTGAATACTTTTTTCTTGAGGCAGCAGCCTTTGTTCATGGTCTAATTTTTGTTACAGGACAGATATTATTGTATGTACACTGTTGTGCCAGATGTAGTGTAGTTTTGGTTTGCTTATTTACTCAAAACTTGCATAGTTTAATTCCCCTTGATTGTAATGTAGATCTTACAATGAAGCATAGTAGGGCATATGTTTCAGCTCTTGTGTCACAGATTAGTAATTCATTAGAATTTGCCCTGGCTTTCACATTTATGAGATTTTATCTGGGCTCTGCAAAGTATGGGTGGGAATCTTACAAAGTGCTCTTGTTCTGTTTTATCATTAGTTTTGACTTTCTCAGAAGAATACAAAATACCGTATGTTGAGCTGCTTGAGAAATCAGTTTCGATTATGCTGTTTGTAGTGCATGTAAAATGTTATGGATCAAAGATGGCAACAGAAGCGGACAGCTGTTAATCCTACCAAGCATTGTACTCAGAGATCTGAAGTCTTTGTGAGTTATTTTTATAAATGACATTTTGAATTCAGGCAAGAATTGTTCACTGTTTAGGCTGCATGTGCTGTTTAAGTTCAGTGCTATTGGAACTTAAGTTTTAAGAATGCATGGGAAATGTAAGAAGAAATCAAAGTAAGGTGGTGAATCACCGGATGTTTATGGCCTGACTAGAGCTATGCCAGGTTAGACACAAAGATTTTTTTTGAAGGAGAGAGGGGAGGGTGAGATTGAAAGCTGCCCACCACAGGTCTTGCAAGTGTTGTCTGAAGTGACTCACTGAGGGAGCTACAGTGGAGGATTGCTTTCATGCGTTGCTGTAAGAACGTTAAACCACACCACTCAGTTGATCCCAATTTACATAAGGAAGCAAAATCGACTCTCAGAGTAAAATAGTTTGGTTATAACATGAGATTTGGAAATAACGATCGTTTTGCTATGTAGCTGAGTATATGGAGTATGCTATGCAGATAACCTAAATGGGTATGCATAGATTTGTTATGAAGAGTGTTTCTTTTATGATTAAAAAAGTGATAATTTTTTTGAAAGAATTTCATATTCTTCATCTCAAATACTTACTGAGTATACAGTAAAAAACAACATCTACACCTCTAAGTAAACTTAACTCCAGTAAGTTTGATTTCTGAAACTGAAAAATGCAGAATGATTGGACAATAATCTCAAGTGCTTAATATTTGTCAAAAGAAGGTAACACCTGCTGAATTTCAGAGAATTATTTTACTTGGATTACTTTATTCATATGATCCTTTATTATTTTGAATCTGGGTTTGATTCTAATGAAGCAAGCTGGTACTGTCTTCCAGGTGTGTTAATGCTGTCATTAGGTAAAACTTTTCAAGGACATCTAATAACCTACTGTCTTTGTTCAAATCAATTGTTATTGGCAAAACAAATTTCTAAATTGGTCCAACAGTGTTTAAGACTATTGTTTACTGTTGATAAGAAGAGTACATGTTTTTGTGTTACTAAGTCAAGTCAAGTGCAAAAATAATTTCGGTAGTTTTCATTTCCATACCAAGTCTGAGCTGTATAAGTCACCTCCTGCCAAATGTGTGTTTGGAACTGTTTCATGTACAACTGTTGGATCTAGAATTTGTTTGGATTATTAGTGGAGAAGTAATAACACATGATGCAACTTACATAACACTATTTAGGAGAAAAAACATGTATAGCAAAGAAGTTAATGTGTCATGCTCTTTTGTCACTTATGATAAAAGAATCTTTAAAAAGGGGAAACAGCTCATGACTTTGTTGTTTTATTGATAAATTTTAGATATTATTCCTCACCATACTACTATGAGAAAGAAGCTTTTTCTCTATCTTACCTTCATGTCTTCCTGCATCTTGCAGAGGAATTGCTGACAAGTGTAGCTGTTTGTGCATCTCGATTATTTTGGTCAGAGTCTGCCGAATGGGCCCTAAAGAATTAATATGTATGGGACTAACTGTTAAATCAATGATTATGCCATCTGTTACCTGTTCTCATATCTCTTAAACTGAATGCTCAGAAAGCTTTCCAAGTTTTAGTGATGATATCTGAATCAGTAATTTACAATAATCCACTAAATGAAATTCTCGTGTGCTTCCAAGGAATAACTTGCCACCTTTCATTAACATGTCTGAAAAATTCTTACTTTTAAAAAATTTGTAATTTCAAGTTAAGTTTCCAAATTACTAACAATAAAATGTTTTTATATTATTTTTTTTTCTTATTACTAGCAAATATATGGAATTCACTTGGAATATAATTAGAAGAATCTACAATAAAGCCATTAATAGCTTCTAATATTCAGATTAATTATATAATCTCTGGTCATATATAATTACACTAAAAGTTTCTTTCTGTTAACAACACATTTATGTCATATTTACCCTGGAGAGATGATTTCACTGGAAAATATAAAGTATCATAGAATGGTAGGGG
>WBNH01007162.1:98906-174847 GCA_013401255.1 Urocolius indicus | reverse complement strand
GTACCTGCTTAACTGCAGTGTAAGAAACTCAGATTCAGATGTTGCTGTCTCCAGTTCTCCAAACCGTTATGCCATGGCATCTGTTCTGCTCAGCTCAAGTAATCTCTCATTTCTACACTGAAACTGTCTTCAATGCATCTGTTTTCCATGTCAAAGCACACAACAATTTCTCCTGAACACATTTATGTGTTACTCTTCTTCCAGGGCACAGAGCTTATTAGTACTCCAGGAACTATGCAAACCTTTAAGGAACACTATTGTTTGCAACACCTACTCGTGAGTTTCACTTGTTTCATCCACAGTCATTAAATTCTTGCTGTGCGCAGGACATTGTACAGCATTAGCTGCCTGCTGTTTACTCTAGTATGTGTGAGAAAAACACCGTCATTCTATGTCAAACTACATTAGACTCTGGTTAAAAGAGCACAACGGTTTTTAAACAAACATGTTCCCAGAGCCAAGTTCAAAGTGCACCAGTTGAATGCCACTGAAGTTTTGAAGTTATGCCTGTAACAGTCAGGACTACAAACAGCAAGTCAGACTTCTCCCATGTTTACCTAAAGCACTTGATAACCCCTGTTTACAGGCTATTTCCATTGCTTGTTTTAAGTGGTGAGTTTTTCAGCAGCTGTGTATCTTTAACACACTTGGTGACACAGACAAAAAGCCAGAGGAAATGAAAACAGTTGCAACACCTTGCAGAAAATCTGAACAGAAAGCTTCAGATTGTTTTGACCTCTTCTATACCACTACAGTTGCATTTTCTTGGTTCAAAATACCATTCCTATTTAAATAATGGAGAAGAAAAAAATGCAAATAACACAGTTTGTAAATAGTTCTATCTGATGCCTTAAGGCAGTCCTAATCTAGGTACAAGGTGCAAAAATCAAGCCCCATGTTCTTTATATCACAGTTTGCAAGTTTTATACTATGAAAAACCATAATATAATAGAAAACGTTAAGCCAAACATCCTCCCTGGCAGAGGTGAGATCACGTTATCAGACCCCATACGTGGCGGTGCCTCCACTGCAAACACCACCTTGAAGCCGTCAGAACCTGGAAGCACAGTTGGCTCTCGGTGCCTATCATCACATACAAAGACAATAAACCCACCAAAACAGCTGACTAGTAAAGGTTAGACACCAGTCAAGTCACTCCTCTACTCCAAATCCAACGCAGAGCTGCGAGAGCAGAGGCACACAAGCAACAAACGCCAGTAGTCAACTTCCCCATGAAAAGTACATGCCTTCGTTTCACAGCTGTTTTCCACCCCAGCCCGAGTCTCTGCTGACAGGGAGCCCTAGGCATGGCAGCAGCATCCAACAACTGCCCACAGTACCATGAAGGGCTGGGGCACGGCTCGGGACACCCGCCCATTGCTCCGTCCCGCCACCGCACCGCCGAGAGCCGCCCGAGCCTCTGCCGGCAAATCCCGTCTCGGGAGGACGCAGGCGGGGGAAATAAAAAAGAGATCTACCGATAAAATGGAAAAGGAGTAGAGTGATGCAAGGGTGAGCCCTCGAAGGGGATGCAAGACTCGCAGGAGTGGGTGGATAAGTAGACTGACAGGCAGGTAGGTAAACAGGTAGGTGAACAGGCAGGTAAATGACTAGTCAAGGAGACGGAGACACCCTCCCTTACCTGCCGCGATGCCGCTGTCTCCGCACCACCGCCGCACTCCAACCACCGCCTGCTCGGCCGCCGGCACGGGGCGGATTTATAGCCCACGCCCCGNCCGGGGGCCGGCCGCCACCCCTTCCGGGGCTCCGCCCGCACGCCCCCGCGCCCCGCTGCTGCCACGGGCGCCCGCACCCCAGACACGCGGGCAGCGCAGCGTGCCTGAATGCCAGCGGGGAACCCCGCCACCGCTTCTCCCTGATCCCTGGCAGAGGGTCATCTCTGACATCCCCTTCCCAAGCAGGCTCTGGGAGCCGCTTTCGCACAATTTGGCGAGGAGTCGCGGGTGTGTGCAAAGGGACCAAGGACCGAAAGAGCGGCAATCTTGGGGAAGGCTGAGCAAACGACTGAGACTAAGGGGTCCCGGCACAAGTGGTCAAAATTGTGCAGACGTATGTACTGCTCTATAAAAATAAGCCTGCCAGAGCCTAAATTATAAAATCTCATTAACATGACCGCTGGGAAGGAACTGCAATCACAATAGAAAGAAAACAATGCCTTCTTCACAGGTTTCTGGTGAAGTTCAGAGGGTGCTGTAAGTGCTGTGTGAGTTTCCCAGCAAACAGCTCTTTGGCAATAAGCGCAGCTAATCGTTTATTCCAAAAAGAGGCCCTTGCCTGCTGAGTAAAGAATATCTCTATATACACAGTTCTGTGTGTATCCACCCACTAAGGGGAGGGTTAAACTCTGAAAGCCTGAGCTACTTTTCCTATGACTTTCTGTAAAGTGCACTTACTCCGTGTGTATGATTTCACTTAACCACCTCATTTTTTATGGCAGGTTACTGTGACCCAAACTGATTAAATCCAAAACATGTTATCATTCTCCCTTATGCAGTGGCCTGAAGAGGAAATCAGAAATTCCTGAAACTCTGAAACTCTGTTAAACTCTGTTTTCTCTCCCATACAATAAGCTTATTAAGCCCAGTCTGTAAAAGCTTGTGGCTGTTCAAATGCATATTAGCTTCACTCCTCCTAACCCAGTTTCTGCACCTGGGTCAGAAAGTGCTCCCTTCGAAGTGAACCCTGGAAGCCTGGTTCCCTTTTCAGCACAAAATGACAGGAGACCATGTTGTATAGCAATAACTCTGAAGTATTACTAAATGTAAAATAAAGGAAATTTCTTAGCCTGGTTTTTTATCTTTGGTTAGTTCATGTCTTCAAGGATGAAAAGCGTTTCTAGAACAGCACAAGAGAAGCATTTGTCATTCTAAGACAGTGCTGCTCTGTTCTTTTAATCGTAAAAGGAAGGTCTAACATTTTTCATACTCATTTTAAACCATGAGGCCAGGAAAACAATGAAGCCATCACAAATAACCACAAGTTTGCTATGTTTGTTATGGAAGATCTGTCTGTCTCAGTGTACTAAAGTTATGGAACAAGTGCAAATGCTAGAAGAAGAAGATGGGCTTGACTAATTTAGCAACAGATTAATCCTTCCTTCATCTGACCGTGAAACAAAATCCTATCTCAGAAAAATGCAATCCTTCACAAAACAGATCTGGGTCAGTGTCTGGTGTGTGATTTGGCCCATCCTCAAGCAGTTTTTCAGTCTGCTGTACTTGGCTGCTTTTTTGGGGAAGGGGCTGAAAAGCTCCAAAGTTTCAAATGAAATGAACTGTTCCCTGTGCACAAAATACAGACTTTTGCAGTTAAAAAAAAAAAAAGCATTGAGTTCGAAATGAACTGGAGAACTGGAATGAAGTGTTCTCTTTTGCTTTGACCTTTGCACTTTGTTGGTTATTTAGATCAGATGTGGTGTTGGGCCCGTGAAAATGTTGGAGCTAAGCAGGTAGAAGTCCCCAGGAGTCAATAATTGCTAGTCCATATGAGTAGGAAAGCTTGAGAATGTGTGTGTCCAAACTGAGTCTTCACTAGCTCCAGCACTCTTCCCAGCTATTTTGCTAGTTATGACTCAGAGTGACATGGTGATTTACAATGTCTTTGAGGGTGATTGGTGGATTGCAAAGGAAAATGAAGTAATTCCAAAAATCTAAGTGTTAGGAAGTATTTTACTATGTGAAGATCTAACTGCTAAAGTTTGTACTCAAAGAGCCAAAGCCTGCCGTGTGCCAGAAAGGAGCACAGCTGAAAGCTTGGGGAACATCATTCCCCTTTGCTTGAAAAAGTCTACTTAGATAGGGAAAGCAGGAATTTCAAAGCTTAATTTGCCAGAGTGGCACTGCTGACAATGAAACAGCCACAGCCTCAGTGAGTTTTCGCCCCATGCTGGGCTGCACGACTGCTCATACCATATTCCCATAACAGCTTGAGTGGCTCATGTACCGGTATCTGTACGTGTGCAGACGTGTGTACTTTAAGAACTGCTGTGCTAGGGAGGCGAGACAAGCTGCCACCCACATGGGCCCACTTAAAACCTAATGAGCACTTCTACTGTAAATATTATTTCATTTAATAAACCAGCTTTATGCAGCTGGTATGCACTTGTCTTTTTCAGAAGAGCATCTCTGTAAGAGATGGCCGCCCAGCCACAGATGTCCATTCCTGTACCAGCCAACAGGCTGTTTAAACTCACCTGAAAGCACAACCTATCTCCAGTGCTGGCTATGGCCTTCCCTTGAGATTACAGCACAGGCCTCTGAGATTTTTGAGAGTAAACAGGTCCTTGATTTACCTTTTCTCTTCTTCTTTTACCAAGCTTGGCTATTGTAGATACACGCACACACAAAGACACATTAACACAAAGAAAGGAAGTGGCATCCTTCCATGCTACAAAAAGAATAATTGTATATGCTAAGCAGAAATCTGCTTATGTGTTCCAATGCATGGCAGTAACAATATTTCAACATTTAAATAGCACTTTAAAGCCATTAACTAATCAATGCTTACAAGGCTCCAGGGAAAAGAACCACCAGACACGAGACTTGATCCAAAGTCCACTGAAGGATAGCAATTCTATCTATTTTGATGCTATGGAAATAGATTTTAATTATTAGACTATTCTTCTTCCTTTGACATTATGTTTCTTGCCATGCCAGTGTTAACACAGGACATTTCAGTGATTGTGCTGCAGGAGCAGCAAAGAAGGAGAAAGAGGTATTAAAGTAGGAGAACAGTATTTTTTTTTTACTAAAAATATTGTACATTTCTTTACAAAGATCCCTGCTCTCTGTTTGCATTTAAGCAGTGGTAATATTATTAGTCACTGCAAAAGCACTGGGTGTTCCCTTGTTCTCACTGACAATACAGCAGGGATAATTTTGGATTAAGCTACATGTTCTATTAAAAAGATACTTGATGTTTGCTGATTCATGTCAAAAGAATTCCCTGTGTGACCCATCAAACATCACACCCTATCCACTGGGAATTTACTTCTACTACAGCCTTTTGTTGTTGCCTTGAAATCCCTTGATGATGCTGACATATAGCCATATGGATCGGTTGTCCTTCCAAAAATTATCCAATGCAGCTTTGAACCAAGGACACTGACCTCAATAAAAAAGCATAAATAAATAACACCACGGCTTGCAGATTCACATGCCCTTGTCAGAGATTTGCTTGATATTATTCATATCCCCACATAAGTACTTATTTCCAGTTTGGAAACTGCTTTTGGCAGGTTTTTCTGGTTCAACAAAAGCATAGATGTGGGGTGAGTCATTTAGCTGGTCTTGCAGTACGAACTTCCTGACATTTGCTCAGGAAGTAGACTTTTTGGATATATCGTAGAGAATCAGGGTTTATCTGTAAGCTCATTCGATGAATGGAGGGAATGGAGGTGTGGCTTTTTTTGTTTTGCTTTCAATAGGTATGTCCCTTCAGATTTTCAATGTGGAGTGCTATTAAAGAGAATATTTTTGCAGGAAGTTCTGCTAACTGGGATGGAATCTATGAGTGAAATTCACAGCAGGACTCAGCTGCTGAGAGACAAGGCTGCCCAGCCCCACTTTCGCCACTCGGGCTTTTGTTCCAATGTATGTAGACAGCCAGTTACCTAAGGATTGGGTTTCTGATATGTCAACACCATGAGTGGTAAATACTAAAACTAGCCAAGAGAAAAAGCTGAGAGAGACAAGATCTAAAATGGATTTTGTGTTTATTTCCACATAAGGGTTTTTACTGTGAGTTCTCTCTGGGCCACAAACACCTGTGGTCAGTGAGTGCTTTCTCTAGTACTGCTTCACAGACCGTAACCCACAGATAGTGCAGACATCTCTCTTATGATGAAAGTCTGTGAGACCTGGGGCTGTTTGGCCTAGACAAGAGACAACAGAGGGAGGATCTCATTGACACTTACAAGTACCTAAAGGGTGGACGTCAAGAGGATGGCACGACACTTTTTTATGTTGTCTTCAGTGACAGGATGAGAAGTAACAGCCTTAAGCTGAAACACAAAAGGTTCTGCTCGAACACAAGGAAAAACTTCTTTCCTGTGAGGATGAGGGAGCCCTGGCACAGGCTCCTTAGGGAGGGTGTGGAGACTGTTTCTCTGGAGGTTTACTAAACCCACTTGGATGTATTCCTGTGTGACCTGATCAAGGTAGACCTGCTTTGGCAGGGGAGTGGACTAGATGATCTCTAGAGGTCCTTCCAGGCTTATTTTCAAATACCATGCAGGGGGAGTGGACTAGAGCTCTTCTGCTTACCAGGAAAAAGTCATAACCACAATCTACAGGGTAATTATATGCCCATTGCACAGTATTTTTCTTGCAATTTCTCCTGTTGGAGCTAATGCAGTTTGTAAAAATAATGAAAATTCTTCAACCCAGACAGGAAAAAGAAAGAATTTGGTTCTGCAGCTCACAGATGTCATTGCAAAGGTGGTGAAATAGTTTCATATCCCTGCTACAGTTAGAAAGGGAATTAGAACTTGCTGTATACTTCCATTCCTGCCCCAAACAGAAAAGGCTGAAATTGCAATATTGGGACAAAACCTGCCTCTCACACCAAGCACTCACAAAGAGAGCCTCTATTTTCAAAGCTATCTTTTGTGCAAAGATTAAGATGACAAGGACTGTCTGAAGCTCACACAAGATACAACAAAAGGGAAGAAATCCCAGCTGATGTTTCAGCAAGGGCCCAGAGCAACCCCTTTTCCCACGATGACCATGGTTTCACACACATCAAGTGATAAAGAAACATGCTTCCTGATTTTGTGGCATCCCAACAGGGGATTTAAAAGTCTCAGTGGTATGTATGTTTTAGACAAAAGTGATTCATGTGAATTCAGCTTGCACATTCTCCACAAAATGTAAGTGACTGCTAATTATCTGTCCTGATTTAGTCTTAATTTGCTGATTCTGATGGAATTCTTTGTGTTTTGCTTCTTTTCCACCTGCTTACCACCACAGCCTGTGCAGATCCCTGTACTTGGTGATGGCCCCAGTAGGATGTGTGTGGTGACCAGATACCTGCCCTCTTGTTTGGCCAGTAATCTGTGCAGAAAGCTGTTTGGGGCTTCTGGGAAAGCAAAGAATTGCTCTTATGGGTCCCTGATAGCTGCTTGCTTGAGTTTATTTAGTTCTCCTGGGGAATACTGCAGTCTTCAGGTCCATTAAATGGTAAACACATCTGTGCATGCTAGTATGTACAATCATACAGAGCTTGCTTCTTTAGGGATCCACACTAAACATTTGGATAAACACAATAAGTTCCCTTATGGACACAGCTTTACTGAGCTGGCATGAGATATTATTCTTTTATTATTCATGTTGAGTCTTTTCATTGACAACTATGAGCAGGCAAGGAAGCAGAGAAACTTGCTTTAACTGTGAACTAAAATCAGTGTTGTAACCCTACACAGCAGTCAGAGGCAGGAGAAATGAAACAGTGAAAGGTTGTAAATGAGGAGAGATTTTTTTCCTTAACTCCCTCAGAGGTAGATGACCTTCTCTATCCCATTCCAAATAGGGAACTTTACATTTATCATACATGGTTTGCTCTGCCTAAAGTAAACCAGTTATAAAGTACTGCCTTTGGTATCAAAACCCACCTTTTGACATTTCTTCTTCTTGAATTTCTCTTTCCAAAATATCCTACAAGAAGACAATTTACACAGGTCACTAGTTTAATTTTTGAAGTAGAGAATCTTAAAGAGCCCAACTGATGCCCACATTTGACCATCTACAACTTCTTGCATCTGTAATTCTCCCTCAGCTCCAGTGTGTGATGCCTTAGTGTGCCAGGACACTCCATCACTAAATTCGCTAAATGAGGAGAATCCAACCAATCCATTGCAACTGCTGTCATCTGCAGCAAATGCAATGGCAAGTTTAAATGAGTACTTTTAAGTTGTAACTGCCTTTTCATAAAATCTGCTTTCACATACTAGAAAAAGGGGATTCTATATACTTGAGCATTGCAAGAAAAACCTTACATCCACCCTAGAAGCACTGCATGAGGGACGTCCAAACAGAACTCATTTGGAGCCTGCACAAGCAACTTGAAGGAGACTTTAAGGATTTATCTCAAACAGCCTTTGCAGGGACTTGTTCTTTAACAGAAAGACGTGACCAGGGAGGTGCTGGATATAAGTATATGGTCCAAGACTTCATAGGAATTGGAAGCCATCAGAAAATCTCCTGATTCCATACACTTTGGTGGAGGTAATATCAGCATACATGCCTGCAATTCCTGCATGACAAGGGGAGAAGACACTAAATACAATGTGATGTGGTTTTGATTCTCTGTGGTCATTATTTGGCTGAGTAAAATATCTCCAAAACTGAAGTACAAGTGCTCTCTTTAGTTCTTATCTTTACTTATTATTTTTTTAAACAAGTTTCTCTACTAGCTAGAAATCTGGAAAGCACTTCTTTTGTGTTCATCTCTTCCTCCCACTCAGTCTGGCTGAGACGTTGCTATACACACAAATACATAGACACGAGTACATCTGTGTGTACCAGAATCCTTCCCATTCACTATTTCACAGTGTCTCTGAATGAGCATCCAACTCACATCTCAGATGAACTTTTGAACCCACCAAGGCTGAGATAGCTTAAATTCAAGCAAAACAGGCTGGAGAGTGCCTAAGCAATTAAGAAAGTACAAGTCAGAACTCCGTCCTCATTTATGTCTGATAAGGAAGAGCTGGTAAAAGGCCTGATCATTGTCTAATCTTCCTAATGCTGAAGTGTCATGTGCCCTCTGCTTGAAAATGCACTTAAAAGTATATGTGCTTTTGTCCTGAGCACACATTTACATAGCAATAATACAGTCAAGCAATTAACTGAAAGAAAGTCTGGTTCTGCAGGACCCTAAATGACAGGTATCATGATCAGTTAGATGGCTACAGATGTTTTCTAAAGTTTTAGGTTATAAATGCTGCCCTCACAGCTTTGAACACACAGTCAAAGTGGTTTGGCTGGTTGGCACTGCATGCTCAGAGCTGACAACACCAACAGGCCTGTGACCACATTCATGATCTTGGGCATAAAATACAAACACCTGTGAAACCCGTGTCTCAGGCTTCTCCCGTGTGTTGTGCTCAGGCACAGAAGACAGAGGTTGGCTCACTTCTTACAGAAGTTTTAAACAAGACAGTGTCACAGAGGAGACAGGAAGCAAACAGCAGGTTTTGATTGTAGCCTGGATAAGGGGTCACTTCAGGCATCATTTAACAAACAAGTGTGTAGCCTTAAGACAAAGTAATGGAGGGAGTAGGGACAGGAGAAGAGTGCAATAGGTAAGTTGATTGCAGCTCTTTCAGGAAAACTGTACGTGTTCTTTTTACCAGCTATTTCAAAACAGTTGCTAAAAACCAAACAGCCAGCACTAAATCAGCAATTCATTAATTTAATAGCTTTAAAGGCTGTTCCCTATTAAATAAGACATGGTAAATCTGTTTCAGATTAGCAAATCAAATGAGTCACACACACAAAAAAAATCCCACTTTGGTGGTAAGTTTTGGCCTGCTCAAACAGATGCTGTGTCCATTATGCTGAAGATAAAAGAAGCAAAACCCAGTCTATGACCCTGACACTGTGTGGTGTGGCCTGGCTCAGGCTTCATGTCTTAGCCTTCTGCACAGACTGACCTCACACACATTGTATGGCCCCGTCCTGTGCCACAAGTGGTGTCCCTGTGGTCCTAAGACATGATCATCATTTTAAAAATGTTTTTTTGACTTCAAAGGCTCTAAAATAATCTAAGGGCAGTGTTGCAGCCCACAAGAGTTATGTTTTTATGACATGAAGTTGAAGAGATGTATTACATACCCCAGAGTATGCTTCGGGCTATATGATTGTGCAGGAGGATGTAGAGCCTGATGTGAGTGCCTTGGAGGACTCCATAGGCTGCAGCATGGTCTTCTCCATACATTCTGGTGACACCTCCTTAGAAGAGGCCAGACCAGAGTCAAGGACCCAAATAGCAACTAAGTGTATGGGCAGTCAAGGACCTCAGTGTCAAGCTTACACCTTGTCCCCTTCTAGCTTACACATATCCAGAGGAACTGTGCAGGCTGCTCTATAGGTTTTATCATCACAGGACAGTCCCTGCAAACATCTTGAGCCAGATGACAAAGATTTAACACATAAAGTCTTTGAGAAAGATGAGAATTGTGCCAACATGAACTTCCTGAAATTCAGCAGGGTGAAGTGCAGAGTTCTGTGCCTGGGGTAGAATAACTCCATGCATCAGCATAAGTTGGAAACTGAGTGGCTAAGGCTTGATGAAAGGGAATCTGAAGCTTGTGGTTGATGCCAGAATGAGTGAGAGGCAATAGTCTCTCTCATTACAGGTAATGCAAATTGCATATGTATTTACGTCAGGAGAAGTGTGCCCAGCAGAGCCAGGGAAATTGTTACCTCCTTTAGAAATTCCTGGTAAGACTGGTTTTGTACCTACCAGAATATCAAGAACCTTAAAAAGCTCAGCAAAGAGTTGAAAAGATAGCTAGGGGATAGGGCATCTTATCTTCAAGTAATTAAAAGAATGCCAGGCTTGCTTAGTCTTGGATGAGGAGGCTCAGGGGTCTAATAGCAGCCTACATCTGTTTGAGAGGAAACCGGGGGGGTGATGAAGACAAACTCTTTTCAGCAGTGGCAGGGAGTATAATAGAGCAACAGTTAGAAGTTGTGTCTTATGAGGTCAAGATCAGAAGTTTAAGACACTATCATAAAGCTAAGAAAACAAAAGGTCTGCTCTGTGAGAGCAGCAAGCCCAAACAAAAGTCAGCACATGAAGGGTAGGTCACAGCAACACTGGGATTATCACTGTAAAACAGAGTGAACAATGAAGGGTGCCAAGACTGCTTGAAAAGGTGAACTCTGAAGACTTCATCTAACTAAACAATCAGTTGCTGGTCCAAAATACTACAGTGCAGCATTTCCCGTGGATATGGGATGTGGGCTTAGAGTTTTAAATACCCAAGGCAGAAATTAGAGGGGTGTAAGATCTGAGTTACTGTAATAGTTCAATTAGCAGTACATGGAATTATCCCATGGTTAAGAGGCAGGTGGACTTAGTGTTTTCTAAAAAACAATATCTTGCAAGGACAAAGAGTTTTGGTAATAAGAGAGAGAAGTGATCTAGCTTTAGCTCTAGGAGTGCTAAATGGTTTTGTCTACAGGAGGTAAGTACATATGGCATTCAATGTCATTGCTAGATTGAACAAACTAGACCCCATCAGAAAAATTCAGAGAATAATTTTCAGTATTAAAAATCAAAGGCAATTTTGGAAGAACAATGGTCATTGCCAACACATGTCTTAATGCTCAGAACAAGTATCTAACAGATTAAAGATCTGAGGTTTAATGTGAGCAGGTCAAAGTCACTTGTAACCTGTAAACATTGTATTTTATTTTGAATAAGTAGGTGATTAACATAGTCAGAGCTACAGCCAGGGGTTATTGGTAGTGAGAGGCTGAACAGCATATTCCCATCTCCAGTTGTTACTGGAAAGGGAAGAGCTCACTGGTGAATAGAACTTGATTCAGAGCACCAGCTGGAGCAAGGAAGGAATTTAGGTGAATATGCTGAGGACAAGGATGTCACAGGAGGAGTGGGGTGAAGACCCTTTAGACTGTCTTAGGAAGTGTCCAATAAACAGGGAGAGCAAAAAGTCCTAAAGCTTATCACTTTCACAAAAAGTACAGGCCAAGTAGGGTAAGAAGGAGCAATCAAAACCAGTCTTAACAGCTGGGAAATACCCATCTTAAATACCTGGTTGTTTAATAGCTAAGATGCATAAGTCCTAGATTCTATTCTAAGATAGCCTTGATGGAAAGAAGTTACAGTACTCAGACATATCACTTCTCTTTACTACATAGCATACTACATAGCTGGTAATGCTCAACATTGGTCTTAGCCCTATGGGCATGAGCTCCCACAGTTTGCAGTGAAACACATGTGCACCCCCACATCTTCAGTCCAGTGAGATACCAGTGGTATCAAATTGAAAAGCAGCATTTCAGAAAGGCTAGGCAGCAAGATTGTGTTTAGCCCTGTTGCTTCATGGAACTCTGTAATGGTCTGCCAATACAACAGAGGATTTAATTTAGCTTTTCATCGGCCAACACTAATCATTGAGACACAACATCTATGGATGTGAAATTGCAGGTGTTTTGTAGCATGTGGCAAAGGTTTGCAAAGGTGGCTAACAATGCATTAGCATTACTGTTACAAGGCTAGAGCTAAGGTTAGGAACCCTGCTTTGCTACAGTTTACTAAAAATGAATCAGAGACTGTCTGTGGCAAAAGTGTTCATTATTGAAATGGTGAGGATGCTCCCTGTCATCTTCTAGACAGGGAACCAAGGCCAGAGTTTTAACCTTGAATACATCAAGTTTATTGGCAATTACAAATATTGGAACTATCACACATATTAGTATTGTGGGATGAGTAGATTTTGAGTGCATGTAGATACACTTTGTAGAAAGGGCTGAATGTAGCAATCCACCTACATGTGGTCTGTGGTACTGGACAGCTTTGCAAAAAGGGAGAATCTAACCACCCTATGTCATGAAGCTTTCACTGGATTGCCTCATCTGTGGTAATGAACACATCTGAGCCAGGAGATCAGTGACTTGAGCAGGATGATTAATACCTGCTTCACTCTGGGAGAAAAGGGTGAACATACTGAAAGAAAACATTTTGAGTTCTGAGGCCTCGTATCTGAAAAGACGGCTTGTACAACACTTTGTGTCCCTTCAGCTCAGAAAGACCCTGAGCAAGTTGATAAGGGGTGACACAAAGAACATTTGTTACTGAATGTAAGAATTCCTGTTTAGCATGCTTTCCCTCCTGGAATGTATTTATTGCTTTGTTTGTCCTACAGAATTAGGTTATTTTCATCTCAGAAGCAGCTCTCTAAAAAAGACCAGAATTTAGAAGAGGACAAAATCTCTTGCAGTTTTTATAGTCAATTTTGAAATGTGCCATCTTGAGGCATGTGTGGACTGAGCTTCAAAGCCATCTTGTTAGAAACTCAAATGAGTCCTGAAAAAAAATTCTTAGCTCAGAAAGGAAGCCTTGACCATAACTAACGTATTGTGAAAAGCAAAAAACTCTGTCAGCAGCAGTATTTAAAACTAAGAATTACAGTAAGCCGGGCAACTTGCTTTAAAAAGAAGTATTATGTAGCATGAACAAAATAAAACCCTTTAACTAGATTCTTTGTCTATAAAACCATTGGCTTATCTGATTCTTCCTACTGTGTTATCACTCTCATTAGTTGCAAGACACAAAAGCCCACTGGAAGCAAATTTAATCTCATGTTCTATCTGTGGCATTTGATGCAGGCTGGGAGACAGGACACAGGTCTTGCCTCCCCACTGGCATCTGTGGAGCTGCTTTACAGTAGTTTATTTTCAGTGGTGAAAGGAGTTTTTCTAGGTCTTTTCTATTACTATTAGAAACTCAAGACAAAAACTGAAAGCAGACTTGAGCTACCTCAGACATGTTATATATTGACCTTGCATCAAGTCAGTGTCTTTAGCTTAACCACAATCTTGGTCAAGCCAAAA
Organism: Urocolius indicus; assembly: GCA_013401255.1. Classification (NCBI taxonomy): domain Eukaryota; kingdom Metazoa; phylum Chordata; class Aves; order Coliiformes; family Coliidae; genus Urocolius; species Urocolius indicus. The sequence goes on along the minus strand of WBNH01007162.1, from coordinate 161,243 downwards.
GCTCGAGGTGTAGATGTGAAAGCCAGACCTCAGCTCTTCCTTATGTGAGTGTGATGATTTTCCAGGGAGAACCCCAAGGACTCCTGGGATACCTGCTGGAGGCCCCCACAGTTCTGATCTACCACCTCTTCTTAAGTACAGACAAGAGCTGATGCAATGATAAGCTTGTGTGCTCACTGACTGGTTGATGGAAGAATCTGGTGGATTCTACCCCCAAAAGACAAGATTTGTAACCTTCACAGCAGCGTCATGGTAAGTTAAATCCTTCAGAGCTTTTTCCAGATGAGAAAATCCATAGCCTTGGCTTGGATCTTCCTTCACACAAATTTACAAGAGTGGCTTATCAGAATTGCTGGTCTTTGGAAAGTGCTGCAGGAAACAAATCCTCACCTGTATTGCCATATCTATATACCTATACCTATTCTTTACTTCAAAAGAGTGTCTAGCTGTTGGAGATCAGCCACTGTCAGTGTTGCAGAGTATGTTGTACTCCCTGCCTGGATGATCACGCAGAGCCAGCAGCATACTAAAAGCCCAAGGAGGGGAAAAATCTGCCAGACAATGTGTCATGATAACTGCTAGTACCAACAGTGTCTTGGGTTCAGCAGTTGCCAGTGCCTCTTAGAAGTTTGTCAAAACAGAACCTTCTGCACCAAAAGGAGAAGTGTCCTTTTTTTTTTTTCCCAGCAGCTGCAGTGTACTGAGCTGCACATTTTTAGAGCCACATCATCTATGTGCCCACTGCCAGTATCCAGCAAACTATGTACTCAAGAGTTTTCCTGGCTAAGTATCAAACCTCCCTGGAATAATCTTAAGAGGCCTCAGTTAGTATGTTCCCTGGTATAGGAGTAACACTGAGCCAGGACACAAAGGCATGACAGTGAGTCTAAGAGTACAAGTCACAGATCTTGTAAATATTTAAGGTTAGGATTAGCTGCTATTTTAAAACACCTTTTTTCTGATAAACATCCACTCATGCTATGACACCCAAAGTCCTTTCCACAGTTAAATAACAATAATGATTCATTGTTGTTATTGATAAGTGTTTCTGTTTAAATACTTAAAACAGTTCCTTAATGAGTTATGACTTGTAAAAGTGGAAGAGGAATGATTTCTCAATCCTAGTCAGAATGACTGACCAAAGACTTGAGATGTCTATAGTTAGGAGGAAAACTTGAACATTGTATCAGGTACTCTGTTCAAACCTGTTTTCCTGATCAGAAGAGGCAGGAATGTGTAAGGAAGCAAAAAATATAAAATTGAAAACTGAGGAGGGGAATCTGGTAGCTGACATAAAAGTCAAGTGAGTTCTTCAGGATGTTCCTCACTTAAAGGATAAATGCAAGGGATAGCTGCTCGTTTTGAGGAAGTTTAGTGGCATTTAAGATGTTTTTAAGTCTAGGAAACACCATTGAGGAAGCAGGCAACCCAGGTGACAAGGGCTTTGGGCTCAAGATGGTCATACATCACTGTACAAAATGGACACAAACTGAGTAACTCTGGAAGCTGAACACGTCTTCCTTTTTTTCCTTTGTGCTCAATCTACTGATGGTGTAAAGATTTGGAGAAGGAAAATAGCATAAATATCACAGGAGCACGTGCAGAAGGGAGATGCAGACATTCTGGAAAATGACATGTGACCCCACAAGAGACTGGAAGAAAGGTTTTCAGACAGCTTCCTATAGAATGAGAAGCTCAAGCATGTTCCTGTGTTTATAGATATTTAATAACTGTAAAAACAATGTATGTAAAGCACTGCAGTGCTGCATAAAAAGAGATTATAAAAAGATACTACTGGAAGTACTGACTTGCTGTATACATTAAAAAAAACAGGCTACTAGCCTCAAGGCTTTGGGTAAGAGTCAAGGCTTTACTCTGTTGACAGGAAACCAGAGCTGGAAAGAAATTCACAGAATTTTCCAAATATTGCTTTTTTTTCTCTTTAAAGTGAGAAGGCTGCCAAACAGCTCTGAGTGGAAAGAACAGAACCTGTGTTTTCATATCAAATTATAGAAAATCGGAGTTGAGGAGGATTCAGAATGGGAATCTGTCTTCTTCTTGGAAAAAAGATCAAGAAAATGTACTATCTCTTATCAAATATTTGTTAAACCTGTTATAAAATCCTCCCCAGTAGTAGAGTTTGGGATTTCTCTAGGTAATATATTCTGAGATATATTACTTCAGTTATTTTCTGTTTTTTCTTCCTGTTACTTCTTTCTTACCACAGACTGAGGGCTCTTGGAGAACAATCTTTCTTTCTAATATGTAGCACTCTTGAAAAGGTTTCCATGTGTGGGAAGACTAGCAATTTTGGGGCTTTCCTTCTCTGTATTTCTGTGACATTTCTACTGGTTATCTTCCCCTTTTAGTACTTGGGAAAACAAAACAAGCTCTATTTTTGAAACATTTCCTCATAAATCTTGTTTCTAAAGTGCTTGCCAGGTTCATAGTTCTTCACTCAAGTGTGTCTGTTTTGTACCCTTTTTAATGTGCAATATCCAAAGTGGGCACTGAAATCTCTAAGTCAGATGTGCTGAAGGGTCTCTCTGTAGATTTGTTCCTCAAAGGAGGCTAAATGAATGGCAAAGTTTACCTCCTGTTTTTGGCTTACAGTAGTCCTGCCACATGTACCAGGGTGGCATTTGCTTAGTTGCTCAAGTGTCATACTTTTTCATGCTCAGTTTGTAGATCTTATTCTGTGCTATTACCATCTCGTGAGCATTCTCATATTTTCCTATTTGGTCTATGATTTTTTTGGTTTCTACATCATTAATAAATTATTTCAGGCCATATATTCTATTTAATGAGATCATTTTGAGCATTGAACCTGCCTGCACAGGTTGGTGTCAGTTGTTCACGTAAGCTGGAATTCTGTTTCACAGCCACATAAATCACAAACTGAAAAGGGGTTTTGATGTGCCGTCCCTGTTGGGTAGCAATTATTGTGCCCTGCTCTGAGTCATACTGTCAGCTGAAATGAGTGTTGTAATGAAGTCTTACCCCAAGTTTTATTACAAATGCAATAAATTATGTCAGCTGTTTTCCTGTCATCAGCTGGATGAGCATGGTGGATTGACCTTGGCTGGCTGCCAGATGCCCACCAAGCTGCTCTTTTACTCCCCTAATTTAGCAGAACAGGGGAGAAAATGAGATGAAAAGCTTCTGTGTTGAGATAAGAACAAGGAGATCACTCATCAGTTACCATCATGGGCAAAACAGATGACTTGGGGAAGATAAATTTAATTTATTGCCAATTGATAACAGAGTACAACAGCAAGAAATAAAAGCAAACCTGAAAACACCTTCTTCCTATTCTCCTTCCAAGGCTCAACTTTACTCCTGACTCCTCTATCTTTTACCCCTTGAGCAGCTCAGGCAAATGGGATCTGTGGTCAGTTCATCACATGTTATCTCTTCTTCCTCTTCATGCCTTTGTGTGCTTTAGCATGAGATCTCAGCCACTGGGCCCAAACCATGGACCCTTTCCATGGGCTGCACTGCTTCAATGAACAGATTGCTCCAACATGGGTTCACCACAAGTCCTGGCAGAAAACCTTCTCCTGTGTGGATTCCTCTCCATGGACTACAGCTTCTGCCAGCAGCTTGATCCAATGTGGGCAGTTAACAGGCTGCAGCTTCCTTCAGGCACATTCCTCTACTTCAGTGTGGGGTTTTCCCCATCTGCAGGTGAGTCTCTGCTCCCCCATGGCTCCATGGCTGCAGAGACAGGGTCTCACCATGGGCTGCACCACGAGCTGCAGGCGGACCTCTGCTCAAGACCTGAAGTACCTCCTTCCCTCCTTCTCCACTGACCTTGGTTCTTCAGGTCTGTTGCTTTCATCTATTCTCACTCCTTTCTTCCAACTATTGTTTCACAGCAGTTTTTACCCTTCCTAAATATGTTATCCTAGAGTTGCTGCCATCATTGCCGATGGGCCCATCCATGACAAGAGGCACATTCACCTTGGAGACGGGTAGCCCTGAGTCTGTCTGATATGGGGAGCAGCTTCTGGCATCTTCTCACAGAAGCCAATCCTGCAGTCCTCCCACTACCAAAACCTGGCCACATGAACCCTGTACAATGAGTTACCACATCAGAAAAGAAAGTAAATTCCCTTAACATGCATTACTGTTGACAAAACTGTAATGGCCATCTCTTAGCAGTGTATTATCTTCCAAGTGCTCCCAGACCATTTCATAATTTGTTCCAGTAGCTTTCCACATTCAGCTGAATTCCTTGGATTTGTTTCTCTTCTTTGCTTCCACCTCCTTAAAAGCAGATAGGACACTCACCCTGCACAAGTCCTTAGGACTCATCTCACTATGGCCAACTTTTCCCTCTTTTAGGGACTGTTCTAGCAAAAGCAAGTAAAGAATACACTTGGTGTCAAGCTTACTGACTCCTGTTGACACCTCTGTATTCCTCTTTCTTCCTGAGGTTTTTATTTGGCTGATGTTTATGACTTGTCTCTTTCTCCAGTCTAGATGATGCCTATTTTACATCTGAGTTCTGCCCAAGGACCCAGAGTTTTTGGCACATTCTTGATTGACTTTTGATAACACAGCTCCTGCACTAACAATCTGCTGTTTTTCATTACCATTCATTTAGCAACAAAAAGGTCTCGGTTAAATGCTTAATGTCAGGCACAATCCCAGCAAACAGGGCTGGTAGACTGAAGATACGAGGTAACATATGAGGTAGGAATAAGCCAGAGGAAAAGCAGAAAAAATGTGGAGTTGTTGCCTAAGTTCTGTATATATACAGCTGAACGTGTTATTAACTTAAAAGTGGTGATTTTTTCAATTGGTAATAGGAATCAGAAATCAAATGAGTGTAAATATTCCACTTAGTAAAATAAAAATTGCAAATATCTTTTGTTTTACTCCCCATAAAAATATCTGGTTTAAAAAGAATCAGCAATACTCTAGAAGAGTTCCATGTAAAAAAAAATATATAAAAAGTGTCTTGGTTAGAATTACCTTCTCTTAATTTGCAACAACATTTGTAACAACAATGTCATTTCTTCCCACAGCACTGTTGCTTTGCAGAGCAGAATAAAACTACACTGCAGCCCAGATTCATCTGCTATCCCTCTTCATCTGTGTTGGCATTAGAAAGATTTCATGAAGACCGTGTAATAAAACTGAATTTATAGAGAGGTTTTTTGTTTTGTTGAGATTTTTGTTTGGGAGGGATGGAGGTAGTTTGGTATGTGTATGTCTCAATTCAGCAAATAATCATCATGCTTCCTCCAAAGGATATAATTAAAAAGAAAAGGGAAAATATTCAAAGTGTTTTGAGTTGGTCTGAAGAAGCCTTTTAAGGTTGCAACATGACTAGTGTGTGTGCTGCCAATAACTTGCAAGTAATAGAAAATAAAATCCTCAAATAAAAGCTAAGTGATAAAGGTCTTCACATTTAAATTCTTAAAAACTGAGTGCCAGTGAAGTGTGGTTTATGCATTTAGAATAAATCTCATTTCAGCAGAATTAGCAGTGTAAATAATGCCCATTACAACATAGCATTTTGTGTTTTTAGCACTAAATTGTGCAACCAAGGAAGGATTCAGCAACTGATGGCCACCTATACTGTCCAAGAGAAAGCAAAATTCCCTTTAGGATGATATTATTCTGTAATCAAGTCATGCTCAAATTAATTCTCTGCCCAAAAGCATAAGATTTGGGTGACCTTTTCAGTGCATCATATTGAAGTGTACTTTATTTATTGAGCACTTTTGAAACAGCTTGGAACAAAATGCATTTTTGCCTAAGAAAATGTATCTGGACCAACTCCATTACCCTCCCACTCGCTGAAGCCCACAGGACTAAATGGGTGTAACAAAAGGAAGAATTTGGCCATTGACCTGCAACTCCAGTGACTCATAGTGGATCACACAAAACAGTCTCCCTGTTAGAGACTGTAACAGAGGGCTGCTGCTAATGCTGAGCTTCCCTGCTACCACACAGCATATGGGAACAGACCTTTCCAGTGTATTCAAAGAACCACAGCTAATGGTGAAGGCTGGAAGTGATCTCTGGATGTCATCTGGTCCAACCCTCCTGCTCAAGCAGAGTGAACTAGAGCTGGTTGCCCAGGATGATGTCTAGGTACTCTTTTGGTATCTCTAAGCATGGAGACTCCATCACTTCCCTGGTCAACATGTGCCAGTGCTCAGTCATCCTCACTGACTAAAAGTGTTTCTTCATGTTCAGTTGAATGCTCCTGTCTTTCAGTTTGTGCCCATTGCCTTCAGTCCCGTCAGATTCACTGCAGAACCGAGGGGAGGATGAGAAGTGTTCTAGCTTGGAGACAAGAAAGGCCATATCATATTGCCAGCTGACTTCTCTTCCAAACCCAATATTCAGATTTCATGCTTCTGGATTTTCCCTATGAGTTCTTGCTTATAGGGCTGGAAAGCCTGTGGGAGTTTTGGTCAGAGGATGTTCAGTCCCATCAAGCTGGCATGGTATGGAGCTGGTTGGTTGTTCAGATCCCCATCTTTGCAGGTGCTGACCACAATGCAGAGACATATAGCAAAATTCCCATCTGAGTACTTGTGACAGGATCCCTCTGAGGTTGCATCTCTGAGCTTGTGCTTCCTATGCAAGCCTGACCATATGCTCCAGCAGATTAGCTGTTCTACTGTAGCAGGGAAGAAGGGAAGGGATGTCTAAGGTGAGATCTATCCATGCCTGCCTGTTTGTGTTTTTGTAACATTCTCATCTCCATGTTTTCTTTTTAGATAGATCCTCTCACCTAGGATGTGTGGAAGTGTAGACCTTCTTCATTTACCAGAGCAGACAATACTGTATTGCCCTAAGCATTTTATTCTGAGATGTGAGGGTTACAGTACAGTTGAAGATTGCCTAATCCAACACATCAGCCTGCCAAATTGGCCAGCTGTGTAACTGAAGGGTTTTCCTATTTTGCTCAACCAAGGAGCTAAATGCTTTCTCTGCCTGGAAAAATGATCATGAAATATTGTTTCAGAGAAAATATTTTGGAAGCATCATCCCAAGTAGGGATTAGACTTGTTTTAACTAGGGAAGTCTGGAATTGGAAAGCTGCACTGACATCCGAGAGTGTTTGGTGACATGTGGAAGTGTAAAGGTGAGACTGACTCATAAAGTGCACTCGGGGCCATTTTACAACAGTAATTCACGATGTATCTGATGCAAAACAAAGGAGGATTTGCTTGCCCTCAGGGATCACTGTGTACATACAGAGGAAACAAAGGGCTTACATCTTTCAACACAAAATATTTCAGTATAAATAGCTCACAGGAATGCAGCTAATCTCTAAGGCCTTCTGTCAACCAGATGCAGAAGAGGGAGGAAAGGAAAAGCTTTTGATGGAGGGCATCTTCAACATGCAGGGTGGCCTTTTTGTAGCCTAATAACTCCACCCTTGGTGCTTGGTTTCTGTATCTAAAAACCATCACATGTGATTAAGGACAGCTTCCTTCAAAAATCAGGGACTGTGTCTTCTCTGCCTCTGCCTTAGTTCTGCCCTGTTAAACAAAAAACATTTAGGGGGGAAATTGTGACAATGAACCTCTGACTTTCCACACTGTAAAACTACTTCTCTACCAGAATCTGTTATAGGCCAATTCAAACAGGCTCTGCCTAAGGCAAATACTCAGCATGGGAGAGGTTACACCTCCCCTGGGTAGCTTTCTCCACTGTCAATGAGGATGAGAATGAACCAGATGCCTTGCATTGCCTTTGGTATCATCCCTGCTGTCTTTGAGCTCCCAAGCTCTCGTACTTTCCCCTTGGGATGTGTCCTCAACTTCATATTGTAAAATCACCACCCTGATGGACCTTGTGATCACTTCTTAGAGCAGAGAAGGGTTTAATGGTGTGAATATATCCCTGTGGGGCAACACACCTGGTCGCCTGATGCCGGGGCTACTCTTCAGTGAAACCAAAGCATCTTAAAGGCAGAAAGACAAGTCCTATCATCCAGTTTGTCCATTTGCTGTCTGCCACAGAAGGGTGTCTTAAAAGAAATGCAAGGAAGGTTGTCTAAAAGTCAAGCAAGGGCAGGCATGTCATGTGGGCAACTTGGAGGTGCACAGGCTTGTAACAACAGCCTGAAATTTCTGTTCAAGCATAATTCCAAATTATGGAAAGCATCTAAAACCAAATTTGGGAGCTAACCTCATAAAGGCCTTCCTTATGTGCCTGGTTAACAAGGTCTATCTGGCATTAGTTCCTCGGGTTACTCAAACCAGGTGACCACAAAACCTCAGAGGACTAACTTGATTTCCAAATGTTTCAAACTAATGGAAATCAGGGACAGATTTCCCAAGGCACAGGAGAGAAGATGGGACAGACTAGGTTTGGGGTTTTTTTTTGCTGTTTGCTAGATACACATGCAGAACACATGTTTTTCTCAGCTTTGCTTCAAGGCAGTTTATTTGGCAACATGTTAGCCTGGGAAGGAAGAGCAGCTGGCAGAAAGTTTCAAAATACTCTTTGCCATGGATGATGGTGTAGCTACTGGGTAAGTGGTGCAGCAGCACTGTGGATCAGAGGACTCAGCATGTGTTGGTGTAAAGATGAAGTTGAGGGGCAGCACTGGCAATAGGTGGCTCCTTGGTCTCAGTGTGTCCATCTGGATGCTCACTGCTCCATGCAGTGCAAGAGACCCAAGCTCATTCCTGAGGTGGGCAACAAATGGAAGGAGACATTGTTTCTGCTCCTGTAGCAATCCAGCGTCTGATGTGACAGTTGCAAGCAAGTCAAATTACTTGGGAGAGTTGTGAAATTGTGGAGGATGGTTTCTGCCAGCTTAGTTTGTCCTTTGAAATGCACACACTCTGCTGCTACAAGGAGGTGAGGAGCAGGTTCCTGCACTCAGCCATGCTGGGAAAAGCCTGCCTTCCCTTTTGCTGCTCTCTCCTGCATGAAGTCAGTCCTCCCTGACAATGGTTAACTGCTGGGAGAAGCAGTGGGCAGGGGTGCCTACACATAAGGAAAAGCTAGGAATGGCTTGGTAGCCTTTTTCAGCTGCACAGGGACAAAGACTGCTCTATATACAGCAGAAATGTGGAAAGCAACTAACTGTAATCACCCACTGAGATATGCTCTACTTTTAGTTGAATACCAGTGTTTTCCCTATTAAAAACTTGATATTCTGTTGAAGGACCAGTGTCAAAAAAGCCCACTGTTGAACACAAGGCAGCAAAAGCATATTTCATCATGCAAACAGAGATGGCCCTGAAACAAAAGAATCCACAAAGGACCTGTGGCCAGACATTGGCAAGACCTCAGGAATGTCAAGCCCTAGGCTTTACATACACAATCCTCATGATGAAATCTGGAGATAAAATTCCATAAACAGCATATAAACATGATCTAAACATGCAGATCAAAGACTGCCTACCCAATGGGAAACACGAGGTGCATGGGTTTGCTGGACTGCTGTCATACTCTGTATTTATACACCTGAAGCAGAAGAGAAATAGAGTTATCACTATTTTCTGGGAATGAAGAGGCTTCTGAGAGCCAGAGCTTTGTATGGTCTCTCCTTCTGGACTCAAGCACCTTTTTGTCTTGACTATACCATGACTTAGCTTCAAGAGGAGTATTGGAGCAGTATCCCATTCAAAAGTGTCTATCACTTATTTTAGGGCACTTTCAGGCAAGGAGAGGATGTGCTATCCAAAAGATGTTCCCATATAAAAGATCTCCACCATTATTTATATAAATGTTTCTGGTGCAAGCAACAATTGTGCAGAAGAGTTGGGAACTGTTGAAGACAGTTTCTTCCTGCATATCCATCTTTCCACTATGGCACAAATTGAACTTAGGGTGTCCCTCTACCTACCTAATTTCTAGATCCCAAGAATGTGTCTCTCTCCTTGCTGTGGCAGTTATCAAGGTTCATGGCTCACAGCTTGGTGCACTAAGCTCCAGAGAGCTGTGATGGTTGAATGAAGCCAAGGAATATGGGGTTTCTAGGCATTGTTTGGTGGCTTTATATCTTTTTGAGATCTTCTTGCCAGTCTCTGCTGTTTCCACTCTCCTTCTCCTGCTATCCTTGCTATCAGCGTCTGCCAAGGACCCTACAGGCAGGGCAATTTATGAGAATACTCTTCAGTCAGCTGCTGATGAAAATCAGCTCAAACCAACAAGTTGAACAATGAAAGTAATTCAATTGGTTTCCCATGAGGAAAATAAACAGCAGTCCCACAAGTGGCTCATCTGGTAGATTGGCAGTGACAAGCAGCTGGAAGGGGTAACTACTGATGCAAGCATATCCCAGAAGGATGTCTAACTCGGTGAACATCTCTGCTTGGGTCCCTATCAACCTTTCCTCTGCCTACAAGGGAGTGTTTCCAGGAGAAAAACCTAAAATAGATCCTTTCCTGTCTATGCTTTCATTGTCTAAACACCCTTCACAAAGACATCTGCTTCAGTTGAGATCTACTGTACATCTCATATCTCCAGGATAAGCCTCTCTTCCAGAGAGCTTTGCACTGCATGTAGATCTGAATCATATCCTAACCACTCTCATGGCATTGCACTCTTTTAGGAAACTGATCCCTAGATTTCCAAGCTTCTGGTCAGTTGTCAGAGCATTTATTTTATAGTTTCCATTTTAATATGCACATATGTTCTTCTCCCTGGGATCTGCACAAAGCCCTGAATTGTGCCTTGCACTGGGTACTAAAACTAGCACAGTTGGCTTAAACTTGCCTTTTTCAAAGTTTTGCCCTGCCTCTTCTAAGCAAAACAAAGCCTTTTGTATCCTTGTGACCGAAATAATTCAAGAAGGGGAACCACAAGGCATAAAGAGCCCCTAGCTTCTCTCCCCTTGCAATTTGGAGTCCATTTCGCAGCCCAGTATGAACGCAAGGGACAATCCTATGATACTGTCCTGTATAATTTGCTTTCCAGGCCATTTCTGAGGGTATATCCACCGGCAGAGATAAATATTCATGCCATTTTCTCGGTCAGTCTTCAGACCTGGTAGCATCGTAGGTTTCCTTCTCCTTCCTGTGATATAAGATTCCTGTAGCATCAGTATTGTGGTTTGATTTACTCTCTCACCTCCAACATCTTCATGATTTTCATAATGACTTTTAGCAAAGAGCAAGGTGGGTATTGAAATGTACCTTTTATATTCAATATATGAGTGATTGTTTTTCTCTGGAAATGAAATATCAGTGCTTTGGGAGGCAGTGGGCAGGAGATGAGGAGAAAAATGCATTAAAAATAAAGAATAGGGAAAAGAAGATTAGAGAGGCAGAGCTGATTCAAGACTGTACCAAACGCAGACACAAACAGGTACAGGTAGTAGCAACGTTTGGCGTCCTCTTTCAGCCTGATCACAGAACTTCTTTAGTGACTGATGCTTTGCAAAATAGCAGGTGAACATAGAGGCTGTAAACAGCCAGTCTCTTGTCAACACTACAGTGGCATCTACAGTAGTATGCAACTTGTCTTGGGAAAACCCCAGAGCAGCAGTGGCAATCAGTGAAGGTGAAACATGAGCACATAAGAAAAGCTCTTATCACAATATTGACTAAGAAAACTCATGAAGTTTCAGCTATACACACTTATATACACACTTACACACACTTAGTGGCCTGGCACCTTCTCTTGAAGCCAGTCCTTCCAACCTGCACTGGATCCCAATCAAAACAAAAGGTTTTTGCATTGGTCCCTTTGCATTGGGAATCTGCCATATAGAAACCCTCTAGCAGAGAGCCTCCTCCTCAATTCTGGCATGGGAGGACATAGTGGTCCATACAGGAGGTACATAAAAGGTGACAGTACAGTCACAGGTAGTTATCACTATAGGAGCAAGCAAGGGTAGAGTATGTGACATGAACTCTTCAAAACATGAGATAGTTTGTTTTTATTTAGGTACAGGCAAGAGTCAGTTATACATAATATCATGTAAATTTTGTCCCTATTTTCCATGCTTGTAACCATGATGCTGTACAATGAGGTATGGAGAGCACTAACCAACAGGTTCCGTAAGGGCAAGTTAGAAGGAGGTTAAAATAATGCAGAGCCTAAGGATTCAATTTTCCTGGACTATGCACTAATTCATCTAAAAAAAAAAAAAAAAAGTAATTGTACCTTTGCTTCAGAGACCAGCAGCATGTGCCCCAGCCACAGAGGAGTTGCAGGGGCAGATCAGGAGCTTCCTGGCACCAATGTGCTGCCCATCACTGCAGAGCTGACTCCATGCTGCTGTGATTACTGCTACCTATGGCTCCCCTGCCTGCCCTGGGCAGCCTTGCTGGGATATAGTCCCTCTTACATTGGCTTGTGATGTGCTGGGAAGCAGCAGGCATTTAGGAGATGGGTGGCAAGCAAGAGCCAGAGTAGACCCTGAAGGTCTGGTGTAATGATCTGAGCTAAAGCTCTTTCCCTTGCAGGGCAGCAGCTGGGCTGATGCAGAGCTCCTGGAGGTGTCCCAAGGGCAGAAATCCTCCAGCTTTCAATGATTGTTAATGAATGGCTAATTAATATGGGACAAGATTACCTTGCTCTGCATAAGCTGCTAGAATCATAGAATCATAGAAACATTTTGGCTGGAAAAGACCTTTAAGGTCATCAAGTTCGACCACTGGCCTAACACTGCCAAGAATACCTCTAAACCATGTCCCTCAGCACCTCAACTACTTGGCTTTTAAATGTCTCCAGGGATGGGGACCTCATCATCTCCCTAGGCAGCCTGTGCCAGTGTCTAACAACTCTCTCAGTGGAAAAGTCTTCCTAAACTCCAGTCTAAATCTCCCCTGGCACAACATAAGGCCATTTCTTCTGGTCCTACACTATTTACTTGGGAGAAGAGACCAGCTTCCCCCTCACTACAATCTTCTTTCAGGTAGTTTTAGAGTGATCATGTCTTCCCTCAGCCTCCTCCTCTCCAAACTAAACCCCCAGCTTCTTCAGCCACTCGTCATAAGACTTGTTCTCTAGAACTAGCAATTTAATGAGACTGGAAAAAGTATAATTTATTAACAGAGCTGAATCACCAGTTGCCATCACCACAGAGTCTTGTACCAGGTCATATAGATAAACTCAAATTATAATTGTCTTGATTTTTAATTTATTCCATATTTGGCCTATAAACATATTGTGACTTGAGAACCTAGTTTTCCTCCTTTGTCTATTAAAGTCATATTCCATAACTTGAAGAAACAAAAACTCACTCTAACACCATGGCTAAAATAATAATTTCAAAACACTTTACCATGTCTGTGGATTTCCTAGTTGGGAAAATAGGTTATTCACTCATTGTATGGTTAGATAACATTGGGCACCAGATTATAAAGAAACTAGTCCATTCTGAACACGTACACGTGGTAACTGGAAATACTATGGCCTTATAAAACTATAGCCTTATAATTTACCCTAATTAGCCAGTGATGAAACCTCTTGCCCTTTGGCTAGATTGCTTTTTGTGCCTGAGCTCTCACTTGGTTTGTGCTGGGTGCAGTATAGATATTCATTTTCAGTGACTCAGTGATAGAACCATAAGTCAGACAAAATGATTGACTCATAGTCCCATGATTTTTAGTGACAAGCATAGTGGATAGTTTTAAATAGGTGACAACATTATTTCACTGAAATGAGCATTTTAAAAAAAATTCCTATGAGTTCCTCCACACATCCATCAGTGTAATTCACCAGATAGCACAACAGCTAGTTAACTGAATCACTTGCATTGGTGGATCAGCTATAAGGATCTTTAAATCAATTAAACAGTTTCACTCTAGGCTCTTTGCTTGAAATAGCTTTAAGAAGTAAGGTACAATTCCTGCCAGACAATACTGGGAGAAAGCAAACACCCTATAAATGATTAGCTAACTTGACCTCAGCCTTCAAGTGTAACAATGTCCTTTATATGGAAAGTTGGTAAACGTCAAAGAAAACTGATGTGTGACTGCAATTAACATTGCTGATTACTGTCGCTTTTTTGCCACCCACATTCTTTAAGAGCCCACTAGAAAAGTGTTCTCTTTTCAAAGCTCATTTAACAATGCTGTCACGTGAGGTGCACAGGTCAATGTTTTCACAGTAGCACAGCATACTAAACCTCCATGCTCTGCAGTATTTTATGCACAGGACTGCTTTTTCCCAATAGGACAACAACACACCAGATTTAGTTACTCCTGATTTACTCCAACAAGAGGACATTCCTCCCCTCGCTGAAGCAGTAAGACTGGTATGCAAGCAAAGGGATGAGTAATAAGGTCTCATGAGCAGATGCAGTTTGTTCAGTGTTTTTATGTAAGATAGACACAAATAAACTAGATATGTAAGCAAAAGCTTATAAGATATGGACCGTTTGTGCCCTTCTTAAAGAGGTGCTCCAGAGGTAGCTGTGAGCACAAGGCCCCTCAATCCACATGGAGCTTTCACAAGCATCCCACTATCCACAGGACTGTCATCAGGGCCTGTGCCTCGGCATTGTTAGGAGCATCCAGGCTGCATGAAGCCATGATAAACCATCCTCTGCTTGCTAAGATGAGTTTCAAATCCCAGTGAGGATGGCCTCAAACTCCTGCTGGTAAAGTGCTTCTGCACTGACAGACCGGATAGCTGCAAAGTCCCCACTGAAGGCACCTGGCATGCCCAGGGAAACAGCCAGGCTCGGATGGACACACACAACTGAGATGTGTGTATCCGCATACAAGTGAGTAACTCATCAGAGCCTGGGAAGGTCCAATCATGCAATGTTAAAGTCAGATATCAAGAGGCAGGAGGTAGAGGGACCAGCAGAAAGGAAATGCTTAATGCCACACTTCAGTAGGTTGAGTTTTTTTCAGGGATGTGAAAACCTGTATAGATTGAAGACAATCAAAGTCTTTATTTTTTCACTCTCTCTTTTTTTATGGATAAGTCTGAAGCTTTCCCTTGTGAAAGACAAGAAAGAAAAGAGAGGTGATGGTTTAGCATGACAGAAGTCCTCAGAGAGAGAAGGATATGAATAAATATGTTTATCATGCTGAAAACACGTTTACCGAGACAAAATCAGCTAGTCAATTCACATCTTCCATGGTTGCCAACAAGATCTATAGCAAAAATAATAAATCAATTGTTCACCTTTAATCACTCATGAAGACCAAGCACAGTTGCTATTTACCACAGACAGGCTCTCTGAATCCCAAAATGGAGGAATATTGTCACATCCTTCATGGCCAGAAAGATGCCAACGTGACATCTTTTAGTGTAACGTGCTCGTCGCTCAGCTGTTTCCAAACACTTAGCTATGAATTATTAGTTAGAGAGAGGTACTGTGTTTGGTAGAGCTAAGGACTTGGGAGACAGCAGATCCAGTGTCTTTCCCCAGATCTGCCACTGCCTTTTTCTGTCTTTTCTTGGCAAGCAATTCAGTCTTTATGAGTTTAAGCTTGTCTATCTGTAAATAGAGATAACATCTGCATGCTACTATATTAAACAAACCACTTTTCCTTCCATTCACAAGCTGTTCATGAGCAGCTTGAGTCTGTCTGTGAAGCATAGTACTTGTTACCTAAAACTGAAGTGCTGATGATCAGAACTGTTTTGGCTTCCTAGTCCAATTTTTTGTGTACTTAATATAAAGCTAATCTCTCATGGACACACAGGGAAAAAAAAAAGGCATTTAGAATAGAAATGGAAGATGTGCTTAACATGGAGTAAAGAACATCCTCTCATTGACATATTCTTTAAACTTTTGGCACTGGCATGTTTGCAGTGGGTTAGCACTGCTGAATGAGAAACAAGTTTCTGACTCCAGGCTGCAAATGGAGCAGGCAGAAAGAAAATCACAAATGCTTTGTACTCGTTTTGAAGAGTAATGATTAAAATCCCAAGTGAGAGCCAAATCCTACTTTCTTCTGCACAGCAGTGGGGGAATGAACAGGGGAAAATAATAGACTCCACTCCTTCTTCCATACCAGTTGGAGACTTTCCAAATCTTGTGCTTAACAGAGTGGTAAGCAGAACATCAATTAAATAGGACATGGTCACAGTTCGTACACCATGACCTGCAGAGGTCAAGCTCCTAGCTCTACACTGAAGTCTGAACTGCAGTAGTGCTCCTTACAGTCAGTTTTCCATTGCAACCTCAGGAAAAAAACAGACAAGCTCTTCCTGTATTTTTCTGCCTATTTCTGTGTTTGCATTCTGTAGTGTTAGTCAAATCTAAGGGCAACTCGTGCTGTGGCCTTGGGAGCTGTGGGAGTTGCAAATAATAGACAACAGAGTCTGTGTTTATCTCTGGGTTAACAAATCAAATTAACCATATTCCTTCCATAGAGAGGGGAAATTCTCATCGTGGAATATTGCAGTCTCTCACATATTTGTCTTTCATGAAGATATCTTTACAGGAACTGGTGCTTAGATCAGAGTTTTAGCAATCTCAGCAGTGTACCTGTTTTGTTTTACTGCACTTCATACAAAACACATCTGCAGACTCCTATAGATGCTGCTCAGGCTGTAGAGTTTTGATCACAAGTGTCTGTTAGTGCACCACCAAAAGAAGCATGGTTCTGGTTGCTTATCACAAACATGTAGAAAATTCATTTCACCTGGTTTTAAGATGAGTGTCTTAAACATATGCATCATCGCAATAAACTTGTGAGGACAGAAAGTAATGTAATCTCCATGATATACTCAAGGAAACTGAAGCAAGACCAGTCTAGCAGCAATATTCCAAAACAGCAATATTCCAAACCACTACCCAAAACAGAATTTAGACAGAAATTAGGTGTTAAACCCAAGGAAATATCCACAAAACAGTCACTAAATAACTTTGATTAGTCTTAAATTTCCATGAAATTACCTTCAGAGCTACAGACCATAGCACTGAGAGTTTCTGCAGCAGGCTGCAAGCATCAAAGCCATTACAGCACACAGGTCCTACCCCAACAGCACTGTCCCCTTAGAGGACCATAGAGGGAAAATCTCATGTTAAAGTGGAGTGAAAACCACAGAAGGGAGGAAAGGGAAAGAGAAACTTCAATGGAATTTTGTCATTAAAAGCACTAAGCCACCCATTTTATATTCAAGCATAAAATACAATGCAGCAAGAAGATTATATCCCAAGGAAAGTCATGCATCTAAAGGCCTTTTGTACACTCACAGGAGGACCTCACCCTGTGTAGGAAGGCTTCAAGCCTTCCTTAGGTGGCTGGTGGCAGTGTCCCAAGTCAACTTGAGGCCTTCAAGTTCAAAACAAAACAGAACAATCCCTTCCTAGGGAGTTTCTTCCCGTCAAGCATTTTTGTGAAGATTCCAACCTCTCCCGAGAGACCTGGCAGTCCAAATCCTGAAAGCAAATGTTCAAGAGCTTCCTTCACCCTTCTCAGTCGCCCTGGCTGCTCTGGGGAAGAGGCTGCTTCTATTGTGCCCAGGGTGACTTCTTGTGGAGGGCAACAAAACCCCCTGCCACGAGACTATAATTCTCAGGCCTCTTTGGGCCAGCAAAAGGAAGCTTTGCCATGTTTGAAGACTGTCAGCTGAGGCCAGGGCTTTTTCTCTGACTACGGATGGCCAGCCCAGGACTGATTCCTCTCTGATTTCTTGTTATTGCCTGCTATTGAGCTCTTCACTTTACAGAGCAGGCTTGCAAGCCATACACACCTCAGGGAGTTTTCACACACCACCACACTGTGCTAAAGCATCTTCCTGGGGAGGGAAATTCAGTGAGCACAGAGTGAGGTTTCAATGCTGGCCAACTCAACAACCTCACTGATTCAGGAAATAAGAGTTGGCCAACATCTCTAGAAAAGGCATATGGAGACTGTTTCCCCATGTGCATCCTGTTTCAAGCAGTGCAACTGACCTTCCTTATCCCTTCCACAAATTCATTTTTCTTTCCAGGACACCACAGAGGAGGGCAACCAGCCCTACCAAGAGCAGCTAGCCTGTCCCAGTGCCTACTCTGGTGCAGGGACACAGCAGGACTGCTTCGTGATTTGGCTCTTTTGTTGAACCGGGAGATGACCACCATGCTGACTGAGGGAAAACCTGCCAGCTCTGAAGATGCTGGGAACACCATAAAACTGAGATAACAAGTGCTTCTAAAATTGCCATACATCACAAACACAGTCTTCTTTTATCAACAGATTTTGTGATTTCTGTTACTTCATAATCTGCCCGACTGCTTTAACTGCTTGCAGTCCATAGCAACAGCAAGAGGCACAGGTGAAATCCCAACCCCAGCACTCTCTGATCTTATGAGAAAAAGGTCCCTCATCTCACTTGTATATCTTACAGGATCTCAAAAAGATTTTAAGGATGTTTGTCGCTTACACTCATCTTGCAGTGGGTTACACAGAGTTGTATAGTATCAACCCAAACATTCCACAGGCACACAAAAGCTGCAGAGACCTGTCTCAGCAGAGTCCTTGCTGATCTGCCAGCCTGCCTGTTTCTGCTGGGAGAGTTGGACTCCACAGCTCATTCATCGTCCTGCTGGCTTTCCAGTATTTTAGAATACCAGTTACCCTTTTACCAGCACCATCCTTTACCAGCTTGTGTAAAGTGGGCAACAAAAATAAGTTGCTTTCACCTCATTGATCTGTCCACTTGGGAGGTCAGAAGTGTCGAGATGATTTACATTGAAACTATAGTTAAGAGAAATATAAAACCTACTAAGATTATGAAGACATTGCTTTACAAAGTATGTGTATTTATTTCTTCTAATTATCAATCAGTCTATCTATCTATTCTACATATGCGTGTATGTGTATTATATATGCATGCAAACACATGTAAATATATCCATGATATGTATGATTTGTATTGTATAGTGTGCAACAACAAAATCAGTTTCTCGAATGTGAAGCATTGCTGCTGTTCTGTGCTGGCATGGATTGCAGTGAACTTTAGGTGGGCATAATTTCTGCCACTGCAGGACCTTTGAACAGCTGACACTTGAAGCAAAATCTCCTCTCACACATTTTAGTTTCAAGGTCCACTACCCAAGGGTCTGCGGTGCCCCATTTAGATCTGAACATTGAATTTTATGTACACATTTCTTCATCTACAGATATTTTGCAATCAATTCTGTATACCAAAAGGCACAGAGCTGAAGCTCTCACAACAGCAATGGACCTTAGATGAAGAGCAAGCCTCTCCTTTGTGTAATAGCTCCTCTATCTACCTGCCTTGCTGTGACACCAGTATCAGACAATCATCTCCCTATCATGATTAGAACATGAAAGAAATATGGAAATAAGAAGACATTTTTAAATTGTTTGATGAGAAATGCCCTGGATTGTCAGATGAAAAAAAATGATATTTTTGGGGTTTGCTTAAAGGTTTGATTTGTTTTATTTAAAAGTTCTGTTCTCTCTGACACTGAGATGTTTATTTAACAAGGTCGATGCTTTTTGTTTCCTGTAGTTATAATTATATCAACGTTGCAGACTGAAGGTTTAATCCAAACCACATTTTTAAATGCAGTCAGTGCTCTATCCCAAAATTATTTCTTGGCTTCAGATTGCTTTCTTTAATCTATGGGTCAGATTTTCAACACCTAATTTATATTGATTTACACCTGAAGAGTAGCACGGCCATCACATCTAACGAGCTGAGGCCTAAACTAATTGCCAATGTTTCATTAGACAACTGCATAGACAATCCATCCTTGATGTATTTACATGTTTGTACAAGCCTTGAAAGCAAGGGCAGGGAAAAAATATTGGGATTCTTTCCAACTGAAATAATATGGTCATTCCTTACAATTATTATATACTGATCCAGATGTTACAGTTTTTTCTCCTGTTACCAGTAGCTGATTTCAGTGATACAATATAATTACCAAAAGCAGAACCTCACTCATTAGATATGAGTAGGGCGACCAGTGCTGGTGTATGACATAGACAGTCCATGCCCAAAATGAGCTCAACAAGACAGTCACAGAGCAGACAGTGAGAAACGTGATGAAGGAGCTGGCTTAAAGGACAAAGATCTATAAATTATTATAATAGCTATTATAATAATTTGCTCTAATTGCACAGAGACCGTTACCTGTTTGATGATACTGCGAGCATTGGTTTGTCCTCTGGTCAAAAAACAAGTTATTGACAAGAGGGTGTCCTAGCTGTCTTGCCTGGCTTGTAATGCCAACAGGATCTATCCAGAGGCTGACTCCAGCAAAGTCATCTGGCTTTTTTTGGATAAAAAAAATAAAAGTAGGAGGGGAGGGCAGCAGCTTGTTGGGTGACCTCAATTCTCTGAGCTGCCAGGCCAGTTTTTTAGACTCTCCTTTTATAAATACTGCAATTATCTGCTGAACATAATTCCAGTTACAATTCTGATTGGAAAATGGAGCTGCTTAGGGGAGCTTACAAGGCGACATCTGTTCAACAACAGATTTTTGTGCCAGAACAGCAAACCAGGGCTGCCTGAGGCAGCATGCTTGGATGAGGTGCATGCACTGATTCACATCTGTATGGGCTACCACAGACTGATATTGGTGGTTCTTCCAGCAAAAGCTGTTTGTAATCCAGATGAAGATCGCCTGGACACTGCCTCATTTCAAAATGCATCTCAGCTTCAGTCATTAACAAATGCTTTAAAAACTAAAATCTGATAGAAAGAAATCTCCTTGACTGTGATGGCCAGCATCAAACTGATTTCTACAGCCATCCATCCACTACCCAGTGCAGAGGAGCAGCAAGAGACTTTTATGACTAGTTTTCAAGCATCTTTTGCTGAATGTTTGGACATATTTTATCCCCTTTTGCTAGCAGATGACTAATGAATTAGCTGATTTCTCTGAAAACCCCCTTCAATCCTACCCTGCCAGTCTGCACCAGCAGTGTCCCTGTCTGGGTATCAACAAGCCCACTAGTTATACATGGAACTATTTGACACATGTAAGAGAAGAACTTGGAGTAAATAGCCCTTCAACCTACAGTTGCTCCTGTCCAAGACCTTGTGTTGTGTGTCAGGCTACTTGGTGAGTTATAGGCAACTCACACTGAGTTTTAATTTACTTTTGTTTGTTCCTTTGGTTTATCCCAACAGGACATTCCAGTTCTCATCTCTTCTTGCCTCTGTCGGGGTAAAGATCTGGTTAACATCTGGAGTGTGAATCTAATGAGTCATATGTGCCAGCAAACCGTCCAGTTCTGCCTGTAAAAGGGTATTGCAAACCACTGCAGTATGTGGCCTAAGTGAAATGAAAAATATTCTCTCCCAAACTTTCCTTCTCCATTCCTTCACTACCAACAAAGCCAAATTATGGCATGACTCCTTACTTGGGCCAAAGTCACAAGATCTGCTCCTCAATGAGCAAAATCTTTCCCACAAAGAAACTAATAAAGTAGGTAAGCAAGCAGAAAACCAAGGAGAAATACCTTAAATACTAAGCCACTTTTGAATTAAATGCTTATAAAATAGCCAGAAATGCTATTCAATATGAAAGGATTCTTACCACACTGGATCGATAAGTTTCTTTTTCAAGGCTAGCTAAGAAGTGCAGTATAGAGCGCATCATAATGTGCTACTGAGTAATATTTGACACAGTGGACAATATGAGGAAGCTTCATCATGTGCACTGTAAAGAGAAATTGCTGAACTGCTTGAAGAGTCTATCCTGCCCCACACCCTTTCCTTAGAAACACTCAGTGCTGGTTAACAGCACAAATCCTGTCATACCTGACCCACCCGCTTTGCCTGCTGGCTAGCAGTGAAGGGGAAACTTCAAATACTGGCGAAACTTGAAATGTGGGAGCTCACTGTGGGTCTCACCCCTGCATTGACTGCCTAAATAAACTCTTTCCAAAGACAACGTGATAAATTTGGACAAATGTCTGCTTATGCCTTCTACTGGACTGGAAACCTGAAACCAGAAAATAGGGAAAAGGGAAAGGAAGGAAAGATTCTCATTTGGTTCATTTTAATCCTTGTCCCTGTCCCTTTGAAGAGCCTCCAATTGTGTAAGGACAGAGCTGTGGGAGCAATCTGTGTCCCAGTGCCCATGTTGGCTACATGCAGCTGTTTCACTTTAGCAGCTCTCCTGAAAACGTCTGTTTGCTGTCACTTCCCTGCACTGTTTACCATGTGCACTATAACTGGCCTTAATTGGGACCAGAGCCTGTTACGTTAGGCTCTGTGTGAACATCTACAAACACCAATTCAGACATGGAAGGATTTGAAATTTCTGCCGTTCCAAAGGCAAAGTTACCTGCTGCCAACAAGATGCTAACTCCTAATGATGGTGGTCTGATTTGCAAGTACAAGCCTTTTCTCACCAAAAGTGGACAGATCCCCTCTCCTATCATCTTTCCAGCCCTGCCAGTACTACCCACTCCAAATTTTAGGGCAGGATCTTCTGCAAAGTCAAGTGCAAGAGAGCCTGAGAAGATCATGTATCTCTGAATCTTACCTCTGCCAAGACGCTGTAGATTATTTGTAGACCTGAGCTTCAGATGAGTTCGACGTCAGACAGCAGATACACTGAACTTTTTGTCTGGACCATTGCCCAGTTGCCTGTGAGAAACTGGTTATTATGTTGTCCCTAACTCAGCCTCAAGTGTTTGGAGTGGAAGTGATTAGACATGTGAGCCACAGTTTGGGAGTCATACTTGCTGTCTGCCAAGGGACGTGCAGACAATCACGTAAAGTAGAAATGTACACATTCCCGCAGCACTGCTCCTAACCAAGGGATGAGGCTCCTGTTGCAGCAGCCTGACTCAGAGCATCATTTGCATATCCTTGACTGAGAAAAAAAAAAAAGTTGAAAAGGGCCAGGAGCTGAAGTAGGGCAGGATGATTAGGGAACAGCCAAGAAGAAAAAGGCATATCCTGCAGTGGGTGAGGCTTGTCTCCCCTGGGACGTGCTGCTTTGCACCTGGAAATGTCTGCCCAGGCACAACCCCGGCACAGCCCACTCTGCTGTCCACGTGCAATACTCTCATGCAGGCTGATACAAGCAAGCAGGGGCTGTGGGATCTGGCTTTACCTCAAGCTGGGTGAGGTGAGCCTCTTGAGATCTGTGTTTCAGCAGGAGGGAATTATGCACATAATGGCAGTTATCTCCACACGTATATTTACACCATTAAACTCAAAGATGAATGTTTAATCTCCCCTTTACTCTGATTCCCAGGAGTTAGACATTATAAGGCTGTTGACTTTTGAGATTTTCTGTTAAAGGCATAATTACTGAAACCCCATGGGGTTTGAAATAAGATACTGCATTATTTTCACACACCCACATACACACAAAGCAAATTTACTATCTGAAATTAAGATTATTGCCCTTAATTAGCAAAGCCCATAAAATCTTACTACTTAAAGTGTATGCTTAGACAGGGGTGAAAATAAATGCTTTTGGAGGCACAAAGAAATGTTGCAGTATTTTTCAAGGCAGCTCATTTGTTTAACAATGAGATTAGGATAAAAGGGAGCACCAGGTTTTCACATGGATAGAAATTCTTTTCTCCTTACCTTGGTGACAGATACATACGTCCAGCTACAGAAACATATAACTGAAGATACTTATGTTGAAAGAATTCATAAGATGCAATGAAGCATGTTTTGTTTCTTTTCCTAGTAAAGGAACTGAATCTCACTTTCAAATGGAAATCTCATAATCAGCGATGCCATTTGAAGGAAAGGTCAGGCCCTGTCACGTTGAGGGAGACAAGAGGTAGACGGCCATCCAGAAAGGCTTTGACTAAAGCACTCTTCTGAGGAAGGAGAGGAAAGACACTCTCATGCAGAGGGTACCTGAGAAGTTCCTTTACACCATTGGTGTCTTCATACCAGGTCTAGAAGCAGGTGTCTGCCCTAGGGTGCTCCACAAGCAGTCTAGCATGTCCCAAGGTGAAACATTCTTCAGGTTGCAAGATGAAGCACATGCAACCTGGCCAAGCCAGAATGGTGTCTGGGAGGACAGGGTTTGCTGGGCAGCTAGGAAAGCTATAGGACACTTGTAGAGACACAAATAGGTTGACCTGCCTGTGTGTCCTTCTGGCTTGCATAGTAGAGCTGCTTGCTAGATCCCCTTAGAGCCAGGGAACAGGAGGCTTGTGAAGTGCCTCAAGCCTGTGGTCACTGTCAGAAACCACACAGGTCTAACAAAAGACATTCCAGCATTGGTGCTCACCTCTGTGCTGCAGCAGGTTTAATTCCCTCAAAATAAGCAGAGGCTGGCATATGCTGCCAGGGTTTTCTGAGTCAAGACTGGGTCCTCTGCAACAGAAGTACAATGTGAGGGTTTCAGTGAGTCCAACTTAGCTTTTTAGAACTTCTCCAAAGGTACCAGGAGACCACAGCCCTTGCAAAAACAATTCTCTGATATAAATCAGCATTGTACAGCTTCTGTGGTGGGAGTGCCATAGGGTCAGGCAACCTTCAAAGCACCCTTGACTAAAAAATGTGTAAGACAAATGTATGAAAATGATTATTTAAGCCATCTTAGAGAGCTTCACATGGTAGTAACTGAAAATTAGCAACTGTATGGCCTCACAGCTCTCCTGTGAGATATTGAAATTTTTTGGTTACGGGTTGTCTTGCAGATGGCTTTCTCAAGATCATCTTACACATCCATGCTGGATCACACAACAGAGCTTTTATTATTCCCACATTTTCCTTTTTGCTGTAGGCCCTGAATGTACATTCTTTTGCCTTCCAATTTAAATAGGTTAGCTCTATTTCCTAATGTTAATGCAATCTTTGCTGTAAGGGAATGTTGCAACTGAATATTGACTTGTTTAAAAGAAATTGGACAGGTTGTTTATATTCTTCATGAATCTCATCTTGCCTGTTGCTACAGCAGAGCTGGATGGAGGACATACCGTGTCTTACTACACTCACTGTCTTTTCTTAGCCTCCTCTTGCAGACAATCTTTCTCTTCACTGTGGACACCTTTCTTATTTTTGTTTTTTGATGATCTCTTCCCTTTCTGTGAATGGCAGGCCTATCCCTCCCTGTTCTCGTTCTGTTCCTTTCCTTCCTTCCTTCCCCTTTTTGAAGCCTTTGAATATAATTTTGTTGGAGACTTCTACCAGAAACTCAAAGCAAACCTTAAACCGCAAGAAAAACAAACAGAAAGTCTTAAGCTTCAAACCTCAAAGTTCGGACTCATTAAAGGCATGGAAACAACATGGAAAATTGCAGCTCAATGTCCTGAAATTTAGCAGATTTACCAGTAATTGCAAATAAGGTTTTAGAACAAAAATGCCAGGTCAGTGTGAAAAAAACAGAAGTAATCCCAGGTTGACGCATCGCTATTTCCATGCAGCTTTGAGGAAATGCCTGCTCTTCTGGGTCTGACCACTCAGCACATGAGCTGCCTAATTTTGCTTGGGAAGCTGAAGCAGAAAGTCATAGAATCATAGAATCATAGAATGGTAGGGTTGGAAGGGACCTTTAGAGATTATCAAGTCCAACCCCCCTGCAGAAGCAGGTTCACCTAGATCAGGTTGCATAGGAACACGTGCAGGCGGGTCTTGAAGATCTCCAAGGAAGGAGACTCCACACCCTCCCTGGGCAGCCTGTGCCAGGGCTCCCTCACCTGAACAATGAAATAGTTTTTTCTTGTATTGAAATGGAACTTTTTGTGTTCCAACTTATCCCATTACCCCTTGTCCTGTTGCTAGCAGGCGTGACAGTTCCTTTTGGCACTTTATCATTCTCATCCTGCACTTACCATTTGCTTCGATTTTTTCTGTCATATATAACAGTCCTTTCCCTCAGACTTTGCTGTTTGTCATCCAGGTACTTATTAACCAGTCAAAGATAACCATTTGGGCATCAATGACTTTATTTCTTATCTTGAACATATATTGTGATCATGGTTCACACGCCTATACAAATGCACACACACAACAGAAAAGCAGATCCTGCTAAGTCTGGAAAAAACTCTTCCATTTGCAGACAATGTGCCTGCAGGCCTCCCTCTTAAAACACGTTTTCACCACAGTTTCTCCACAAGAGGAGAAAAAAATCTGAGGCTGCTTCAGTTTTAACTACACAGAGCCTACCAGACTCCTCCAGAGCCACAGACCAGTAACTGTCAGTCTAAAAGGCAGATGTGGTTTGTTAGTAAATGTCTGTGTCTGTGCAAAATACACATCATAAAAATAGGACATGGGCTTTTCTCAGCAGATGCCATAAAAATGTTTGCATGTTGGTGGTTCTCAAGTCTTTCCCATCCTCCATCAAAATGAACAAATCTTGTATCCTGGGCCAAGATTACAGACTTCTCCCTCACAGTGTTGTGTACTCCATAGTGCATTGCAGCACCACAATCTGTTCCCATCCTGTTATCCTATGTGCCAAGCTAATGGATCTTCTAACTAGGTCGTCAGCCACTCCAATTAGTCAGACCTAACTAGTCAGGTAGGCAAGGTGTCATGTCTTTGAGCTGGAGGGAGTCTAGAGCAGTGTGCTGAAGGTAAGGCCTAGTCCTTCCAGACAAGCCCATTACACAAGCCAGCCCTTCACCCATGTGCCCTGCCTTCCATCAATCCATTCTGCACAGAAGCCAAGGCAGAGGAAAAACTGCTGTTTATTGGAGATAACCCCAGAAAAAGAGGAAGGTTGTGAGGAGTGATGGTTCAGGAGAAAGATGGAAAGGCTGCCAGGGAGATGTGCCAAGCTGAGCACCTCAGACAACATCCACCACTGCCAGAAGGCATCTGGAGATGCTTTACTTGGAGAAGTGAATGAATGCAGACCTGTGACTGCTACAAACAAAGTTCTCCTCCTGATGGCATGGATGGCCAGCCCAGACAAGGCTGGCAGGAAGCTGCTGAACAGATTGTGAATAAACATGAGAATTCTGCCTCTCTAATTCTCCACCAGGCTCCTCCTAATCAACTGTCATGAAGACCAGCAAGGCTTTGGCTGTGTCCTGGGGAGAAGGCAGCCAGTTCTCCAAAGGATGACAAGACCTGCTGGGGCATTGCAAACCTGCTGTCGCATGGAAATGTTCCCCTCAAAGGAGGGAAGGGCTTATTGTGCTCCTGCTCTCTTATTCCATTTTCCCCTCAGTGCTGGTTCTTGAAAGAGGATCACATGTGTATGTAGGTATTATTATTAGTAAAGCTAACTGCATTTTTTTCCTCTGAAGAGATTCCATAAAATCTCCCTTTTATCCTTGCCTCTCTACACGTCTTTGATTATAAACTTTCAGTGGTTTTGTCTTCTTAAATAGCAAAGTGCTTTTTTTTTCAATTCTAGAATCCCAAAGTTTAATTTTCATTACATTATTAAAACAAATATAATAGAAAATACAGCTAAATTCTGGGACCAGAATTGCTTGAGAGGATTATCTTGTATCTGTCTGAGGATATCTCTGAAGATTGAGACTGGCAGTCCACCTAAGCTCTTTCACAGATGATCATGGCAATGCTGCTGAGAGCAAATTAGCAAATTAGCAAGGTCAAAATTAATTTGAGTGCAGAAAAGCATAAAGAGCAATGTGACACACAGGCTGCTGTTTGTTACCAGTGATGTTCAAGCTAGTCAAGCAAACAGGTTGGATTTATGTGATGGATGTCATGAAGATGGTGTATCCACCACTCTGTAAACCACAGCTGCGTGGACAGGGCTGGCTTCTGCTGGCAGATTGGATCTGTACAGTCCTTGGACAGTTATTTACCCTCTTACAACCTTCAGAGCATCAAAAGTGGTCTTAAATTAGTACAAAATGTGTTGTCTGTGCAGAACTAATGACAATACAAAGCATACAAATGTTGACCTCAGATTTCAGACACCATGGGGAAAAATACTACTGTCAATGGGAGATGCAGTGTCTGATCAATATCGTTTCAATCACTGTACCAGAGGAGTAAAAACAAATCCATAATGTTTGCTTACAGCACCGTTAG
Source organism: Urocolius indicus (assembly GCA_013401255.1). Lineage (NCBI taxonomy): Eukaryota > Metazoa > Chordata > Aves > Coliiformes > Coliidae > Urocolius > Urocolius indicus. The sequence continues at coordinate 133,430 of WBNH01007162.1, read as the reverse complement.
TCAGGCAACAAATGATGACCACTTTCAACCTAAAAAAAATCACATCATCTGTGACTACAAAGATCTACAATTGCTACTTTAAGGCTTGTGCTTTTGAGATACTTGGTAATTCCAAGAGAATGGCAGGAGGTCTAGCTGACACACACAGGCTTGCTTCATTTAGCCAGTGATGACACAGCTCATGTTGTCAAAAACATTTGATCAGATTTCCTCCCAGATTGCATTAGCTATAAAAATACATTTAATGGGCTCCTATTGTGTTTATATCCATGTAGAGTTTCATGGACAATATTGCTGGTTTAGTTCACATTATGATTCTTTCCCACTCTAGATCAATACAGCAATGTCAGCAAGTCTTTGTATCTCATGTCTGCCCTAACCTGGGGAACATGAGGATGTTTCCTGATGTTCTTGGATACAAGCCACGTCTGGTCTGGCCTCGGCTTAGGTATGCTGGCCCTTCACTTTAACCCTTCACTTTGACCTTTCATTTGCAAATGTCAGTGTTTTTGAGGCTAGACATAGATCTCAAATAAGATATTGGAATGTCATGTGAATTCGTCCTGGCAGTTTTTAATGGTGTTTTGCTGTATTGTGTGGGTCGAGGATGCTGCTGACTGAGGTCTGTCTTGGTGATCACAGAATTACAGAATGGTAGGGTTGGAAGGGTCCTTTAGAGATCATCTAGTCCACCCCCCCTGCTCAAGAAAGTCTGCCTAGATCAAGTCACACAGGAACATGTCCAGATGGGTTTGGAAACCTCCAGAGAAGGAAACTCCACACCTTTCCTGGGCAGCCTGTGCCAGGGCTCACTCACCCTTACAAAGAAGCTTTTCCTTAAGTTTAAGTGAAACTTAATGTGTTCCAGCTTTTATCCATTGCTCCTAGTCCTATCACTGGACACTACAGGTGATGCTCTGTGTGTCTCAAATGTAGACTTTCTCCTGCACAGAGGCTGCTGGGTGAAAGGATCACTGAGCAAGGAGTTGAGATGTTCGCTTGTGTTTGGAGGACCAGATGTTTGTCTCCATTAAAAGCAAACAAGAATAACCCCAAGAAATGGAGCTCTAGGTGATTTCTTTTCATATCAGAAGCAGAAATTGCAAGGCTCAGACAGTCACTAAATGATGTGTGCAATAGGACATGAGGCATCAGCTCTTTGCTTTTATGGTTTTTAAAGATGTAATGTCTGAACTTGCCTGAATCATTGTTCTGATGATGGGAGAAGGGTCACAGCAGGCCAGACATTGTCCACCATTGACCAGAAGACCAACTCCTGTTCATCGATATCATGACTTGGAAGTACTCACTCAAATCTATTTGTGATATGAAGCATCAACATGTAATTCTGTTTCTTTTGGAATTTTCTCCTCATACTGTTTATAGTGAAGATTAGGGAAAGACTATTGTTTTAGCCAGGCCATAAGGAATCTGAGATGCTTATTTTTATCATAGTCCTCCCTACAGGTTTGCAATTATTTCTTCTGGCAAAATGTGATTTAACATTTTATTTTTAATGAACAAATGAAAAAGTCTATTGCACTTTATATTTTCCTTTGGAAAGTGTCAAAAGCCCATTATTCTATTCTACTTTCCTGCTACATGCTGAGTAGTCATGGAAAAGAGCTACAGCATATCAGATGTCAGGAAGAAAGTGAACTTCGGATGCCTTTAATACTATTTCCTTTCTCAAAGTACAAAACTGTTCTCTAACATAATGTATCTCAAAACAGGATTAAAGGGTTTGGAATGTGCTATTGAAAAACTGCAGCTTTTACCTCAAGCTTTTCCATGCATCAATTAGTTTGTTGCAGGAGAGAAACTGACTTCTTATGCAAAAACTGTCTTGCATAAGATGTGGAGGCTTCTCAAGTAGGTATGAAGAATCAAGGTCTATTGCTTTGCCTCTTCTTATGGGACAGGTTTGGTTTACGTACAGGGGCAGCACTTGCCCATAGTTGAGCTGAGATGGGGTGAGCATTGTGTCACTGGTCCATGTTCAGGTGTGTTTACTGTGGTTTGGTGTTCACTGGTAATGCAAAGCATTGCTTCTTGTTGGGAGGACAGGTGCCTGTACAGCCTATGGTGTCCCTGATTTTCTGCTAGGTAGACTGATGACATTGACACTCTGGTAAATCTAATCTCTCCTCTAGCTGTTTGTCAGCTTAACCACATTGCACAATGTCACCTTCTACCCTACATGAGTTCATTTGACTTTAGCAACCACTGAAGACCTTCACAACAGACTTGAGGTTCTGGCAAATGGAGATCTTGGATGTTAAACTAAATACTAGTAACAGTGGAACAGAATCTGAGAGTCCTGACATACTAAACCAGCTTCCCAAAAGCATTTGCTCCATAGGCTACAGAAGATAAAAAAGATGAATAATGAACCAAAGACTACCAAACCAATGAGTCACAATGTCAGAGAATGAGAGAATGGTAGAGTTTGGAAGGGACCATTAAAGATCATCTAGTCCAACCCCCCTGCAGAAGCAGGTCCACTTAGATCAGGTTGAACAGGAATGTGTCCAGGCAGGTATTGAAAATCTCCAGAGAAGGAAATTCCACAACATCCCTGTCAAGCTTTCTTTGCTTTAATGTTAATTAATTATTGCACATATAGTGTTACTGATTCAACATACTGAAGCAATTGTACAGCAAATAAAATGTAGACTACTAATTAAAATACTCTCTGGACCTGAGTGAACTCTTCTGAAGAAAACAAGGACGTAAGACTAGGTTGCAATAATCAGAGGGCTTTTGATTAAAGAGCAATGGCAGTTTGGATGTGAATAATTTCAGCAGTTTGACCGCTTTTTAGGTTGGCATTGAGCCTAAGCAAGCCAAGGGAGAGAGATACTTCGAGGTGATGACTCATGGGTTTTATAAGGAAAGAAAACAGAGCAAAGAAATGAGGGGGAGGGAAGAGCAAAACACAGTAACAAGAAGTGCAATGGACATCAGGAAAGGGGCAGAACTAAACCATAGGAAGCTGTAATGTCCCAAAAATGTCACAGGGCAAAGTAGAAGCATCAATCACGGAGAGGCAAAGGACTCCAGTCAGGCAAGTCCAAATGCAACCTGCTGATGCATGACTGTCTCCTGCATGGCCAAACTCCAAGCTGAGAAAAGCAAAGTGTTATCCATATTGAGGGCCTTGTTGGGGCTAAGGTTTGAAATGACATTGAGTCCCCTTTGAGCAGAAGTTTAAATGTGACAGCAGACTCAACCTGGAAAGTGTAAAGTGCCAGAAGTTCTATCTGTCTTCAGATACAGACAAATGATTTCGAGTTTCTCTTGGCACTGGGACTGATATTTCTCCTTGACACTTGGACTGATGTGTTTATAATCAATAACTTAAAGGACATCTAAGCTTTAAAAAATATCAATATCCACCCTGAACTGTGGTTGCACAATCCTGAAGGCAGGCTTTTACTGTAGATGAAATAAACAACTTTGCTAACTAGAAGCTCTCCCTTTACAAAACAGTACCAAAAATGAACAGTTTGGAACAGCATTCTGGTCAGGTGAATCTATTTAATGAATAACAGCTATAAATATAAACTCAGCAAAATTTCACATCAAGGCAAAAGGCTTAGCCATTCTCAGGGCAGAGGCAGTGGGGGAGTTGTAATGTTGACAACTGACACAGGGTCAGATGTTTTTCCAATATACTGCTGAGGCAGCTGAGCTGCAGTGTAGAGTTGGGAGAAGAAAGAGTAGCTGAGCATTGTCCATTTTGAACCTCATCTGTGTGATTTAAAAGTTGAATTCATCTCTACAAAGAGAGAGGACAATTACTGGCAGGCAATGTAGAAGCACCTGTGAAAGATAATCCATAACATCCTTAAAGAAGTATCTAAGAGGGGTTGTTTGCCCTTATGTTTCCTTTCTCCACTCATTACAGAGGGGAAGTACAGTAGTTTGCCTTAGATATCACTCATTTAGGCAGGCAAAAATATGTAATTCCATCCTAGAAAGCCCCTCTATGAACTACAGGGAGAGAAAATCTGAACCTCTTTACTACAGCAGATATTACAGTGAGACCTAACAAGTAGTTTCTAAGAGGTATGAGCAAAGCTTTTGCCTGTTCTGGCTTAAAAAGTCTGAGCATTCCGCATGATGAGGACAGAGTAGAGCTCACCAGGTCCTGCTCTGCACATCCACTGTGAAGAAACATGCTTTGACATCCAAAGAGTGTCATCCTTCAACGTTTTCACCACAACTGGGAGAGTCAGAACTTGGGCTGTGGCTGGGACTATGAGGCATGACCTCAGTACAAATTAAAAATCAGGATCCAGTTAGTTATTGGATGTAGTTATAAAACAACCAAGCATCTCTTCAGTAAACTTTGAAAAACAAAAGCTCCAGCTTGTCTCTATATTACTATTGCTAAGGAAAAAAACCAGAATCTGCCTGAATGAGGCTGCCAGAAGTTGGACTGTTTTGTCTTTGTGCAGCAAAGAGGTGAGAGGATTTTCTGTCTGCATAGAAACATTGCTCTCCAAGTACCACAACCCTATTTCAGGTGCTTTTCTAGGCACACTACACACCATCACTCAGGAAAAAGTAGGTGAGCTTCTGTATATTGACCATGGGATTAAAGTCTCAATCTACTTGCTGTGGAGGTGCTGGAAGTTCAGCATCTGCTCATACCTACATGTGCCTCTAAGTTCCAACCTCACGTGCTCATCTGAATGTGCAATTGCTGCAGGTCCAGATGTCACATCAGACGTAGGTGAGAAAGACTGACAAGAATTTGGTGCTGTGCCTCCTTGTACATGCCTATTAAGCTCTCCTGCCACAATCATGTTGAGGTAAGTGGCTAGAATTAGGCTACTGAGAGTCCTTCAGAAGCATTTTTCCACTTCTCGTTTTCCCTTGGAGCGCAGAGTTCTCTTCCCTTCCTACTCTCTCTCTATGCTATTTGCAAGGATACTTGAGATAAGAGTTTTGTTAGATGCCACCTCTATAAAAAATTACACCCAACACAACTTATAAAGTCAGAGTAAGACATTCCTATATCTTATCTCAAGTTGGAAATCAACAATTTTCTTAATGCTTTTAACAAGATGAAAATATTTGAACAAGAAAGAATGGCAGTTTGGTACTTTGTGATGTGTAAAGTCTTAAGAACAGTTTCTAAACAGTTATTGTCAAACAAAAAAACCCATGTTTGTTTACTATAGTGTTAGTTCTTGAAGTACCTTTTGTTTTAATAGATAATTAGTCCATTTATAAGTACATTAAAGATGAGACTCTCTAGTCCACTAGCAAAAAAGTTAAAGCATGGTAAGAATCCAAATAGGCAAATAAAAACATAAGGAGGGCCTGATCTGATAGCTTGGATCTATATGTGATGGAAAGATTTTGACTCATTGTTTCAATAGAGGAATCTCTTCATTAGAGTAAATTTCTTGGCATTTTAATTCCTTAATCTAAACGTATTTGAAAACCCCTCATACCCCAGACACTTAGGCTGAAGAAAATTTAGATTTAAACTAGACTTTGAAAGTGGAAAGTTAATTGTGAGAGCAGAACTTCATGAATGAGTGCCATCCCTCCCTGTAGCTGCAACTTATGTATCAGTCTAGTTTATAGTTTACTGTTGTTCCTATCCAATCCAAACCCATCCAGTCCCATCCTGTGGGCTAGAAACAGATAGCTTCCCAAAATCAGCTGAAAAGACTTTCTGCTTTTGAGGCATTTAAGGTCATTAGACTTTTCAGGCATAGTTTCTTGGTGACTGAAGGCACCTTAAAAAGCACCTGCTGGAATGTCATATCTTGCTTTGGATTAGGTGTTATGGATGTGGTGACCTTCTCCAGCCTTCCCCTTCGGCCTATATATACTCCTAGGTCTCCTCCTCAGGTCAAAGTGCCTATCCAGTGATGTCTAGGCTGAGTCAGTCAGTCATCTTTCCTAAACCCAGAGGCATACCTGCAAGGCTCAGTCTGTTAGGCACTCTCAGAGCACATATAGAGCAGCAAGTGTCCCACCAGACACAATCAGTGAGAGTAGTCTCTACATGTTGACCAGAACACAGAATAATCCCTTCTTTTGGGAATGCCATGGCCACTCTGGAGTGACATGTGCTCCTGGCACTCTGTCCTTTCACACTGAGACTCTGGCTTGATATTCTATCCCATATTGTCTTAGAACTTACTAGTTTGAACCACCCAGGGTCAAACCTAAACTAGGACTGGTGAGCCCCTGTTTCTTGGGGCTTTAAGAATTTTCAGTGCTTAAACCACTGAATGTTATGTAAAAGGTGGATAGTAAGGGCATCTGTAGTCACTTTTTAATGATGTGGCCACACTTTTCAGATGGGCCTGAATTTTCTAGGATGATGAAGCCAATAACCTGGCTCAAAAAATGGAGCAAGACTCTCAGGTACAGTATTTAACTGAGGGACACTCAAGGATTATTAAACACTTACAGCTACTCAAGTCCTGATTTATACACCTTGATCCTTTTTTGCCAAAGGGTTGTGTAAAAGTTTTAGGTGCAGTTATAATCCAAGCCGAAAATGAGGATATGGCAGAGCTTAAGGCTTGAATTGACTAAACAGGGAATGTGAAAACATTTGCATTTGGGTGTGCGAGTGCTGCACAAAAATACAAGGAGAAAACAATTTGCACTAAAGGATTAAGATGACCGAAGGCTCCAATAAATAACCAATAGGATTAGACTTGATTTTTCTCTCCTGAAGTCAAACTGGTCTTTGTCCTGGCCAAGCTATTTAACCATATTAACCTCCTCAGAGCTACATTTTATGTACACTTCCCATGCACTGCAGTGAAGCCCAGTTCATCCTTTAATATTATATTGTGAATGGATATCTCCTTGTTTGACCAGTGAATGACCTCCCACTCCACCCTAAATAAGTATTAAGTTTTCATATCTGTGGCAGGAGCATTTACTATTAATAGTGCCTTAAAAGTATTGCTTTTGTTGAATATTTACATAGGGGTACAGTCAGAAGGGTGTGAGCAGGTATGTGTACATAGGCATGTGTGTGCATGCAAGAGAACTCTGTTCAAATTAATTGCCTTGGCTCAAAAAACCTTTGGGGTCTGTTTACATTCCTGAGGCAAATTCCTTAATATATCTGTAGCTAAACTGTTCCACAACCACTAAATGGATGCCTTTGGTTCACTATTCACCTTCCCTGCATGGGGAATCACTCAGAACATTAAGTGCCTGCTGACAATAAATGTGCCCTTGATACTAACACAGCAGCAATGTGTTAATGCGCCCTGCTAATGCTTCTTAATCCTGAAGATAATGGATTGGATGTTCTGCATATGGTCTCGATATAGCATAGGAAAGTGAAATTGTTTGGTTTGGAGAATGGAGGGGTGGGCAGGAGGGGGAGGAGGAGGAGAGGAGTGGAAAGTTTTAAAATAGCTTCCGTAGTGACCTCAGTGCTGGTGCAGGACTCTCACTCACGTGAGTTATGCTGAGTGTTTGAATTGAGTAAGTTTCACTCCAACATGTCAGATAGTTTGTAGTTGTACAGGCTGGGCAGTTCTCATTCAAGACAGCGGTAAGAAATGGTTTTTCACCACAGGAGAGTGGGTGATCTCCTTCCCCAGCCATATCAGGGCCATTGCCGGTGACCTTTCAAGCCAAAAGTATTAGCTGGAACATAAAAGTCTGGAAAATAGCTGACGCTCTTCCAAATGGGCTTGCAAATCAGGACAGGGCAATCCTGTGGGGACCATATTGTCCCTATGGCCTTAGATAACTGAAATGGAGACCTCCATCTGTATCTCTGGTAAGTGTGCTGCACAGGGCAAAGGTGCTTAACAGTTGTCCTGACTGCTGTATGAGGGAAAAACAAAGGTCTGGAGAACATGGAAGAGAAGTAAATCTACAGCTCCAATTTAGAGATCATGGGAGAAAGTGCTTTTGGGCAGAGTGCTGGGCTGGAAATGCAAACACAGGTCTGCACTCCTTCTTTTCTAATTCCTCCTACTTTGGAATGTAGGATCATCTCCAAGGAATACCTTATTCCGTTGTCAATGTGATGGAGCACATCCCCAAATTGGCCAAATTTCACAGGTAAAGCCAGTAGCAACATGTTAGAAACTCTCAACAGAATATATGTATTCATCTGTCTTTTTTTCCTTGGTAAAGTTCCCATCAAAAGAGTCAGTTATGCAAGAGATATTTTAAATGGAGTAGTAAGAAACTGCTACAAATTATCTTATATTATTTCCCAGGTGGAGAATAGTATTTGGGAATGTGAATTTATGCAACAAATGCTTTACATAACTGCTTGCCTGGAATTTTTTAATGCAAAGTAAAGACGTAAAAAATCACTCCAGCATTATGAAAGTACAAATATGTGTTTTGGGGAGAAAAGATCACTTAATCTGAAGTTTCTTTTGTCTTGAGCATTTGTAAGACTACACAATTTTTTCTTGATGTCAATTATTTTCATACTGGCAGAGCTCAGAAACTCCCTCACTGCTGAGGGCTCCAAGGTGCAGACTGCAGGGAAGGCTCTACAGGTTCTCTCCACTCCTTTCTAGCTCCTGCAAATCCACAGTCTCATCTTCATAAGCAGCAGCAGCCACTGAGGCTTTCACATATGATTACAACCCCAAGCTGCCTCCTGCAGCTCCCTATGCCTCCCTGATCCCAGCCTGGTATACCTTGCTCTTGGAATAGCACCGTGGGGACAGTGGTGGGTCATGAAAAAAATACCACACAAGGAAAACAAACAACCAGGCCTTCAACAGTGATGGAAATCAACAGGACCGATGGACTCTAGATGTACTCCGTGTGTACCTAAGGGAGAGAAGCTTCTCTTTCACAAGAGTTGTGTTTGTAGCCAGAACTCAAGGGACCTATGCAAAAGGATAACAGCTGACTGAGATAATGAATGAGTGTGTGAAGGAGACAATGCTACCTACAGACTTGATCTTCCTTCTTTTGGGACCAACATCTGCTGAATTCACCTTGCATATCTCCAAAATTAGAGCTGCCATCTTGATGCCAACCAGAGGCTGAACTACTGTTCCTGCTACTGTTCAGGAGACACTATTTACCAGCAGACTTGGACTCACTTTCCTGCATGTGTTTGTTCAGAGCAGTCATGTGCTTGAGCAAAGATCAGTGGTGATTTGTGATGTCTGAAAATACTCTGAAAATCAGTTATTGATTAAATTGTCATTATCATTTCTAATAGATTACTGTGCTAAGGGAACTCACTTGATGTAATTTGCCTGGGGATATGGCAAAGCTTGGTCAACACCATCCTGAAGTGGAGTACTGCTTTATTGTACTTTGCTTTCTGCTCAGCAGGCCTTTGTAAGAGTTTAAAATGTAAACATGAAATTTTGACTTCAGATAAGAAGACCTACCCATAAGTACATGGTAACCACTCAGCTGTTCGAGTGTACCTGACATCCTGTTCCTTTGTCCCTTTGAAACATATGCTTTTATCTCTCCTTGATGTTTTAATAGTGGCCATAATTATAACCACCCAGCTTACTGCATAGAGCTGTGTGCAGGGATCGTATCACCCAGCACTGAAACGCATGTGACTGTGCAACTGCAATGCTGAGAGGGATGAACAAGATAGCAGAAAAATAAAACTCCATAATGATTAAAAATACCACAACAGAGCTGCTGGTCTGGCAACTTGGCCCTGTCATCCCAGGCACTGACCTGAGAAGGGACAAGGGAGGAAACAAGGTCAGATGGACTCCAATCTGAGCAGGAGCCAAGTTTGTATTGGTCAGTGTCTCTGCCACTATGCAAATAAATAGCCTGTGGTCAAAAACCCTCACCACTCACCTAACCAAAGTGTTCACCTGCACTGTTTACTGAAAATGCTGTCTCCAGTGGCAGCATCATCCTGCCCAAACTGTCGGGGTCCAACCAGAGACAACTCTCCTGCAGAGCATGAGTATTTTGAAACCTTAGACAGCTGCTTGGTCTGGTTGCCGGCCTCTGTTGAGAAGCCTGTTGGGAGCAGACACATTTATGGAGACCTTCCGCTGTGTTTCGCAGCAGCTGAAAGGTCCTGCAAAACGAATCACCATTCTTTGAAAAAGCTGCCTCAGACTGACTCAGTTAAAGGGAAGTATTACTTCCCCTCTGTTATTTTTAACCAAAACAATGAGCATTACTATGCCCTTTGTTGGCTCTGGTAAGCGTGAGTGGGAGAATGCGAGTCACAAGTTTTACTTACTAGACAGATTGTTTGGCTGCCTCTTAAAAACACCCCTAAAGCTAGAACAGCAAAGCTGCAGCCAGAGCTATCTTTCAGGTTTCGCGTTCCTCCAGGAGAAGAATTATCTCTTGCCCTCATGGTAGGTGGATAAGTCATCCCTGGGTCCCAGGAGATAACCGCTCTTGCCTTGTTTCTCTGGAGAGAACACACAGACTTCTCTCTCCAGTACCATCTCTTCAANAAGGAGTAATGGGATGAAACGGGAACACAAAAAGTTCCATTTAAACATAAGAAAAAACTGCTTAACTGTTCATGTGAGGGAGCTCTGGCACAGGCTGCCCAGGGAGGGTGTGGAGTTTCCTTCCTTGGAGGTCTTCAAGACCTGCGTGGACATGTTCCTGTGTGACCTGATCTAGGTGAACCTGCTTCTGCAGGGGGGTTGGACTAGATGATCTCTAAAGGTCCCTTCCAACTCCTACCATTCTATGATTCTATGATTCCATGTCTTGATAGACTGCTTGCAGTAACTGGGTTAGGAGGCTATGCTAATGGACACATCCCACTCAGTGGGCTTAATGTGGAGCAGTCACTGGAGGTAGGCATTATCCTTACCAATCTGGCCCCATGAGCATCTTCATGGCTGCTCTCAAAGAGCAGGAAATCCCAGGTAAAGTGTGAGAGGAGAGGAGAGGTCCACACCCTACTGATACCATAACAGATAACATGGGAATTCTTTACAAATTCAAGTAGGAGGGACCCTAGGATAAGTCTGATCCACTCAACTAGGTATTTCAGGAATGCACTTGGGATCCTGCTGGGAATTGCCCAGCTCTCAGGAGGTGAGGCCCAACCTGCTTTTAATAGGAGAAAAATCCCCTGAGACAGAGTCCTTGGGTGGAAAGCCGAGGCACTGGAGCCAGGATTTCTTTTTATGGTATCATTTCTAGTGCACCATGCAGCGTTCACAGAAGTGAGTTTTCTGTCGTGGCTGGGCTTGATAGGATGCTCCATTCCAGAAGAGATGGTAGGACCTGCCTGGTGCTGAGGTCTCTTCCAACCTCTACCATTCTGTGATTCTGTGAGTAAGCCCAAGATGTAGGGTCTCCCAAGAGCTTGGAAGGAAGGCAAGCCCACAGGAAAAGGTGGGGAAGAAGGATTTGTTCTCCTGACACAGCTTTTCAGTTTCTTGGAGTGGAGCTCTTAGGAAGGATGAAAATAGTGTGGCTGCCAGGAAACTTGTAAGAAAGCCTGCTGTAGGCTGGATTTATTTGCTAGATAACATTTAGTGCAGGTAACCTGGAGCCTTCCTTACAGTGAAGCTTAAACATTTCTCTGTCTGCCACTGAAATTCAATTTATAGGAATTGAGGGACTTTGGGCTACATTTTATGTCTTTTATCTTCCCAGAGAGTATTTACATTGCAAAAAGGTTGGGCTTCTAACAACTAACACTCAGGAAGCTTTGCATTTCTGAAGGATTTTGAATAGTGCTATTCTAGCCCATTTGCTGCAGGTTTTGTTTCCACAAAAATGACAACATCATCATAAATAGCATATTTTTGTATGGCATTGTGCATGCCGTGGATTCATATGGTAATTCCCAGCAGCATCTGTTCCTCCATATTCATAGATCTTTTATAGGATTCCAGTCTACATGTATATATCTTTGCATCCTAATATTTCTGGAATTCTGCCGTAGATGAAGAGTATATTTCTCATATGCATGTCAGTGAAACATGGAATATATTAAAGACACCTCAGTTAAACATCCTGTGAAAGGTATTCCTAAGTCTGTCCTCTTGAAAGGGCTTTTTGAAGGATGAGATAGAAGGAGTCTGTAAAGTGCTTTCTGAGGAGCTAAGTGATATTAAGCCTACAGCTGTCTTGGGAAAAACTGGCATCCAGAAGCAGAGTCGGCAATGCTGACAGAGAATGACGCTCTCCAAAACCTGGTTAAGTGCTTTTCCTCTGCAACAAACCATTTTGAGGTGTAATTTAGTCTGAAACTACTTACATATTTAAAAGAATTCAGACTGATGTGTAACAGTATCTTTTCCAAAAGTGGCTTCCAGTGCAACTGCTGATTTACAGCTTTTGGTAGGGTTTGTCTGGTTGGAGAGTCAATCTGAGCTAGGCCTTGCAGTGCTTTAGTGAAGAAACAAAAGGAAAGAAAACACTTGGGAACTGATAAACTCTTCAGACATCAATTGTAAAGACAAAAGCTTGACGCTAATAGCTGAATCAAAATAATTGTTATCCTGAGCACTGCTGAGTTTTCTTCAGGTGAGTTGATGCTGTAGTTATGTGTTTAGGCATGTACGTACACAGGGGAAATCTGGTCTTCCACTGATTGCTGTTCAGTTTTATAATGTCATTTCTGAATTACAGTATAATCCAGTTACTCAAGTAGTCTGTTCACAAGGCCAAGATTTCTCATCCTAACTCACACAAGATCTTTTCTGTTCAGTAGGAAAGATTCTGAGTGAAGGCCAGAGGCAACAGTGGTAATAGCATGAGTTTCATCTGGAGAACATCTGTTTTCCTTTCAGCATACAAAGATGTAGAGCTGAAGATGTGAACACAGATATATTCTCTTGCTCCCTGTTCAGAGCATCAATAGTTTTGTTATGCTCTTATTTGGGAATGGACCAAATTCAAGACTTGGAGAAACAAGATATTTTCTTGATATGGAGGATATCAGTAAATCCATCCCAAACTCAGAGAGACCCACTCATTCTACAACCAAATCTACAATGTGTTACTAATTCTTCAGGCTCTTGAGAAATTCCTTACTCCTCTTTGCTATACTCAGTCTCCCTGCTGCTGAAGCAAGACTCTCCTCCTAGTTATGACCCATAGGGAAGCACTGTTTGGGTGCGAGCTTCTTTTTTTCTCTTATCTTTATCTTCTGTGAACATGGTGAACTGAACATTGCAGCTTATTTAGTTTTGCTTGACTGTTTTTCTACCAAGTGGTCAGCTCTAATTCTTTGTTGAAAACCTACAGCAATGGTTTACCATTCAAATCCTGTGTAAGTCTCAGCTTAGCTTCTAATAGAAAGAGTGCTCAGACCATAAAAGACAAGTTTTTGTTTCATTGTTTTTGTACATTATAAACAGCAGTGAAAGAGAAAATGATGTGGCTACAGGAATGTGTGAAAGGTGATACTCTCTTTGCCTGGCTAAGGGGCCTATATCCCAGTGCACACTCATTTCCTTAAGATCATCACCTCTATTCCTCTTTGTCATGTGCTCAGATAGGGTTTTTTTTCAGAGTATCAGTACATGTGCACCACGTAGATCATAGCCATGGTTCTGGTATGAGGAAGTTGAAGTGTAAATCAAGATTTGTCTCTGTAACCACCCTTGGTGACGAAAGAGTGTCTCACCTGGGCTAGAGGAGCAAAGTGAGTCATCAAATGTGATGACTTCATTCTACCCTCACAGTGTGAGTTGATCACATGTCTTTTCCTTGTGTGCTGGAAGGCAGTTTGGAGGGTGAAAGATCTCACATATGAGTTCAGGGAAGTACAGGGAATTTTAAAACAGAAGAGAGAAGGGATCTACAGAGATTCACAGGAACTACTTAACAGGAGGAGGAAGAAAGGGACATTATTTTATCAAGACAAAAAAAGATCTCGAGATCTTCTCAAGAGGTGAAAGGCACTTGGCAATTCAGAGAACTGACATGGAAGACATGACTTGAAGCCCTCAATTTATTTCCTTTGTGTCTTGGTTTGTGCTTTTTCATCATACTGATGCATGAGGAGAAATGGTGAATTCAGAAACCTAGTCTGAAAGTCCTATGTGTTGGTGCATGTGTTCCCCTGTGCATGCATATGTGTTCCAGAATGGCAACGGTGGTAAAAACATCATGTACAGGACAATCTGAGAGCTCCTCACCAGGCACAGGGGGTGATGTAAGATTATATTAGGTGTCCTTGGAGTTCAAGGCAGGACCAATGTCAAGTCTCTGCTGAGAATCCACTTTGAGGTTTGGAGATGCCTTGGATCTGATGAGTGTCTGATCTGGGTAAGGGGATGAAAACTGCACCTAGAAATGCCCTTCAAGTGGTTGTCAGGAGCAGTCACCTCCAGACTCCTGCTCTTGAACTCTTAGTCCTTGTAGTTAAGAATTCTTGCTTTGTGTCTGGAATTGACAGGAACTGGAAATTGTTGCTTGATTGATCAGCTTTCCCCATGCCTAGTTTGAGTTTTCCAGAAATAAAGCAATAATTAGTAGCACAGGAAAGGAAGCAAGGAGAAAAGCACAGGCAAAGTTGAAGGTTAGCAGATTATAAACCTTGCTAGGTTCGGTGAGCTCCTGGCTGAGCTGTGTAGTGTTAGGAAAGTAAAGTAAAATTTTAACCCCAGTGGTGAATCAGCAACTGATTCTCTAAAATCACATCCCTGTCTGCACGTCCATGGTGTCTCAGAGTGGGTGATACCTTTTTTTTCTCAGAGGAGTGGGTGATACCTTTCATGTGATGTTTCTGAGTTCAGTGCTAAAAGAAGAACAATGTTGCCTGGCATGTTTTGACCTGAATGATCTCTGAGCATGTCATAGCCTCTGGTGAACTGCTGTCTTTCATCCTCCCTCTTCCCTTCCTGATTGTTTTTGAGTATTAAGGTCTGTGGCCATAAAAGGTGCTTCTGCTCATATCTGTTGACTATGGGTCTGGGTATGATTTGTTCCTGGAAGGGGACGAATTCCTTGAAATGCTGATAAAGATTACATGCCTTCAGGCATGGCAAGCTATGAATAAAAGCTTCCCAAACACAGCAAATTAGTTTTCCTGTTTTGCAGGTAATATGTGTTCATGACACCTGGCTCTGCCATGAACACTGTTTATCAGAGGATTTCAGAACAGGTTACTGTGTAAGGACATCTATTTGGGAAAACTTAGTAGGAAATAACAGGAAACTAAGACACAAGGAATTCACTGTCTTGATTCTCAGCTGTTGCAGTCTTCCAGCCATTCTCTTGCCTCCACTGCCAGCAGACAGACTACATGTGTTTGTCTCACTTGCAATCACTTGACTGAAGGTACCTGCCAGAAATAATGACATATCAGCAATTGAGCAGAAAAGATGAATTGGTTGCACAAGCACTAGCTAAATGTAGATAGAAATGCATCAAGTCATTGCCAGCTTGTTAACAACCAGTGAATAGGGCAATGTGGTGGTGATTTAACCACTTGCCTTTCCCAGACATGAGGAAAGCTGATGCCCAGATCTGGGCACATGGAGGGTCCCTAACCTGGAGTTTCTCAGTTCCTTTGGGCCAATTTCTTCTACCCTACTGCTGATCCTCTCACTTCCTCTCCTTTTACTATGGGAAATGAGAAAGTGATTGGTTCTTCACCATCCCTGCACAGAATTACAGCCTCCCCTTCTCTATCCCAAGGTGCAAGTAAGGGCTGTTTGCACACCATCACCTTCTCTTCAGTTGCTCTATGCATTTCTTTTCAGTGATCTCTAGCTTGGATAAAGAGGACAGACCTGGAAGTCTCCTCAGAAAACACTCCAGCAGCAGCAGTCTCTAGGGATGTGGGCTGCAAGCAGTCTATACTGGGGCGTAGGTAAAAAACACCTACTCCCCCAGAGCCTCAGCTTCTTTTGCCAAAAAACTTTCATTGTCACAGGAAAAATGTGATTCTCCTGAACAGATCAGTGTACTACCTCCCAGCTTGTTTCCAGGAGGCCTCGTTGGATTTTGATCCTGTCTTGCATTCACTGTGCCTTATTTTCCAGGTACCAGCCTGAAGTGGCAACAGTCGCCTGCACCACCACGTCAAAGCAAGAGATCTGCCTTTCAGTATGCTCTTGGGCACACTCAGACAACAAGGTAATTGCCAGTTCAAGCTTGGATGCCTCAGTTCGATGATGTGCCAGCTGGGTATAGAATTAGAAAACACAGTTGAACTATATAAGAAACTTTGTGATGCTGTCAATGGCACACAAAATCACAGGATCATAGAGTCTTAAGGGTTGGAAAATAGTTCAGATAAGTGTACATGCACCCACTGTTGTCTCTTACCACAATAAACTGCTGCTAAATAGGTGAAGATGAAGCAAAATTTTAAGGCTGAGCACTTTGAAGAGCCCATGCAGCATTTTACACCTGGATAATGCCATGGTAAATAATACAGACACCCATTTTGCACCTGCAAAAGGCTGATTCTCTTAATTGTCTGAAGCTTGATGGAAAATTCTAAACATCCAGAGATGTTTTTGGCTACCACATGAAGATTTTCTTTTCTAAGACCAAAACTCTTAAGCTTGTTTGATGACTTTGTGTGGCATTTGGTTGCTCAATAAATACTAAGGAAGGCTGATCTATGGAGCACCACTAGCCTCTCCCTGTGGTCATGGGTTTTCTTGCTGCATTCTGTAGAGACTGACTTTTGTTCATGCTACAGAGCATGGAGTTTTGTTAATTCTTTATTGTCCTGTTGTCTGTGACCAAATGATTTACTCATTTCCAGCAAATGAGAAGTGGGAAATTACTGACCCCTTCTTTTTGGTGGGATCTCTCCCTCTTGGATACTCTTTTCTTTTGCCTCACTCACCTCACTGTATAGAGCTGATAAAAAAGAGTTACATATAAAAATATTGTTCCTTCTTGTCTCACCAAGGAACTGTCTCTTTCCAGGCTGTTTTTGCAATAGATGGTTTTAATTAGTGTTTAATTTGAGGCTGGAAAGAGAGAGGGGAAGTTCAGAATCAATGCTAGGAAGCTAGTAACATCATTGCCAGGTCAAGAGAGCTTCTTGTCTCAAAAGCAACCATGAAATTTGCTGTGTGGAGTCCCAGATTTGTTGTTTCTGGCTGTCTGTGGTCAGACTATTTCAGTTTACAGGAAAAATATGTCCATCAATCCATTCTTCTTTTTCCAGTACCACTCCTTTAAACTCTGCCTGGGCTGTTGGCATCCAGCTGTGTGCTTTCAGTCTCAGTCAACATCACCAGGAGCAAAGACTGCAGAGTCATTGCTGCCCGCATTCACTTTTTTGTCCCTGTGCTCAGGCCTGTATTCACAGCCTACTTCTCTGCTGGAGGTGATGTTGGTGAATTGGGGCTTTGGGGCAAAGGCAGCCCTAAAAAAAGCCCTAAAGATGGAAGTTAAAGGGAGAACCTGTAGCATTTCTACTGGCCCAAAAGAAGATAAACCTGGTAAAGCATGTTGTTGCTACCATCAAGAAGAGTAGATTATGAATATGCACAGTTTGGACACCATGAGCTTTTTAAATAGCTTTAGGACCTGCAACCGAACACAGTGAGGACTGAGGGAGAAATGAAACACAAGAAGGAATCAGAGAAACAAGGTGGGAAGGGACATCCCTGACAAGGGCAGTGGCACATCCCTTGTAAAGAAAGAATTGTGTAAAAAGAGAGTAACACTTTATATTGCCTTGCTATCACTTTTTTATAGATGTCCAAAAAAACTCATGCTCTCATGATTTGCCGTTGAAGTGCTCAGAGACCTTGCTACTTTGAGTTATGTGTGAACAGGCAGAGCTGTTGACTCACCCACATTCACACAGGTAGCAATGTCAAACCTGTGAACCACAGCCCTGAGATTTCCTCTATAGCAAGCACCTAATCCAACATTCACTCTGCAGCAAGATTTATTTACCTCCTTGCTCCTATCCCATTAAATGGAAGCACTGGCATAAAGCAGGGGGAAGATACACAGACCAGGTAACTTACAGAGATCCATCTGCTCCACATCCTTCTGTGGTTCTATGTAAATAAGTGGAAAGGAAAGGACAACAGAAGCTGTTGAGAGAGCATACAAGGAGTAAAGTCATACCAAGGTGTACGTGGGAGCACACACACACAGGACAGCACTGCCAGACTAGGCAGTGGGAAAAACCACTCTGTAATGAAGGGGCTGAATTCTTTTTCACTAAAAATGTTTGAATTTTCCTTTCCATGTTCAATGAATGGGGGATACAGCTAATTACTATCAAAAGGGCCAACACTGAAAAGTCCCAAAACCTTGAAAGAACAGGTGTATTTAATCCCCTTCCCAGTAGTTACTCTTTAAATAAGGGTTAAAAAAAAAAAAAAAGGAAAGAAAGAAACAGATGGGTATTGCAAGGGAGGAATAAATAGTTAAAGAAGCAGGTGATAAACACCTGAGTTACTCATTAACTCCTGGCTTTTGTAACCCCAGCAGTTCTGAAGTTGGCTTACTAGGAGACCAAAACAGATCTGTGCCAAAAAAAAACAAACCAAAACCAAAAAGCCCCAACCTTTAATCACAAGTATTCCACTGCATCTCTCCTCCAAACGTTTCCCTGGGCTTACAGTGAGGACAGTATTGCCCTCTATTGATGGGAAGAATTCAGCCCTGTTCCAATGCCTGCAACATTAGAGTACAGAGTCAAAAAAAGCAAGGGAAATCTATGTAGGACAGAGTAGATTGAAAACATAACCTCTTCTTCAGCAGGGCAGCTAAGCTTTGTTCTGACACTCCCTGTCTAGGCTTACAGAATCGTCTAAAATCTGAGCTAGAAGAAAAAGAGGAGACTTAGATGTTTCAGGAGCAATCATGGTTACTGAAAGCAGTACAGCCCACTTTGCAGGGTGCAAAACAGGCTGATGCTCATCTGTGAGTAAACACAGTGTGATTTCAAATGTCTTCTTCAGCTTCTTCCATCTCAAGCAGCCTCTTTGTTTTCCTGCTCCCAATCAGTTCCATCCAGTCTGGAGCGTCACCTCAAGCAGTATCTCTCTCTCACTGCCACTCTTGATGTTGTCACTTGTTATTGCAGCCTGTCATTTGGTTTAACTGAGAGCATGTAGGTTCTCATCTGCAGGAAAGACTGAGAAATAAGGTGGCTATAATCACTGCTGTTAGGGGTTCAGTTGAGCCTCCTCAGGAGCTGGTTCTCCTCTATGATGCCTGACCAGAGCATCCTGAGCTCTTGCAGGGATGTGAGGAAACTCTTGGCCATATGTGTTCCTGAAGAAGGACAGGTTTGTCCCATGGCACAGACAAAGTCCTTCCAAAATTCATTAACTGTGTTTTTAAACTGTGCTTAAGCAAAGCTGCTCTGGTGAGGAACTGATCCTGAAACACCCCAATTTTTGCTTCACTCAGAGGAGGTAAATTGGGAGAAAGGAGCAGAAGCATTTAGCACTACTGACACAGGTGGGCACAGGCCCATTGCATGAGCAGGATGCCTGGCTGTTATGGAAGCTTGGGGCTCACCAGACTGGGAATGTGGATGATGGACCATGGTGAGCTGAGCCAAGACGAGCTTAGCTGTGTCTCTGGGGATAAAGGTTGCCCTGTGAATAGAGCCTGGAAAGATCAGAATCTTGTTTGGGTTTTGTCTTTCTTTCCTCTGCTGAGTCTCCAATAATAACTCTCACTACTAATCCAGAAAGAGCAACAGCCATTAAAAAATACCAACTCTTGTTCACCACTATCAGCTGTCATAGAAGGCAAAAAATGCCCATTTGCTGGGACCAGCTCATTCTGCTGCTTGACCTGCCTTTGCTATGCTCAACTTTGATTTTTTTTCCTTTAACAATTTCACAGTAAGGCTCTATTTTCCAGGTCCCAAGCAAACAGCAGGGTGCATGCTGAACAATAGTGAAGAACTTGGCAGCATGCAGGTTTCTCATCGGTGCCAGAAAAGCTTCTCTGATGGCCCTGAGTTCCTCTTTACCCCCTCTACCAGGGGCTGACATCAGGGAAAGAGAAAATACAATTGGAAAGCATCAAGAGTAATGTCCTGTTTATTTTCCTGCTAACAGAATTATTTTCAGGACATCTCAGAAATCAGAAATGGGAGCAAGGGGAGGGGTTGGAAAATCAGAACAAGCACACGTTAGGATTTCATTAGCTGTAAGCAGAGAAGAGACTAGAATCAGGACCCAAATGCAGGTCAGGGACAGGATGGATGAAGCTGTACATATGTCACGTGTCCTTGTTTACCCTTCTCGAAGAGGGCTGTGAAGAGCTGTGGAGGTTTCTGTGCCGGAAGAAGCACAACATCATCTGTTAATTGTGTTTGTGACTTTTCCCTAGTTTAAGTTGTTGCTGGCCCCTACAGCAGCCAGGGATGGCCACTCCAGAGCAGTGCTAGCAACAGCATAGATTTAACAGGACAAAAAGTAAGGACATTTGGGCTACTCCCTTGCAACAGCTCTGGCTCAGCTCAGATGCAAATAGGGTAGAAAGAAGCAGCGGTGTGGTCTAGCATCTTCTGTTAAAAAAAATATAACCTTTTTTTTGGTTCAGTAAGACTTCTGGGTTAAATCTGCTTCTTTAACTCTTAATAGTGCAGATCTTAGACTGTTCTTGTTCAGTAAAATTGTTCTGACTTAAAACTTGCTTCTTTATCCCTTCAGAGGGTAGGTCTTAGGATGTTGAGATCTCTTATCCAGCACAGAGGAGCAAGACACAAGGACCTCCCAGCTCATCTCAGGGTTAGTGAAGTGTGCTGTGTGACATGGTTGTCTTGGCATAGCAGGGTCTTCTTTTCCAAATGCTATGTGGCTGTAAGAGATGCTCAGTCCTACCTTCCAGGCTTTCAGTCAGTCCTTGGGAGTTCAAGTGCCCTCCCTGTATTGTGTGGGCCAGGAGAAGTGCAGTGGAATACCCATATGCTGAGACATGATGGAAAATGGAGTGGCCCTTGTCCAGGCACAGTTTGCAACATGAAAGTCAGAGAACAAATACGCTGCTTCTGACCATGCAGCCTCTGGACTAGCTCTGCCCACTCCTGCATGGGAGACACGCCTTTTCTGGTAACCACCACCTCAGGGTAGTTGGTTATGCTGTTCCCACTGCTCTAATTGCAGCTCTCATCTCTGCAATTACAACTGCTGTAAGTGACATAGATCAATAACAAACTGATGAGCAAGAGTAGCCTTTCCGGAGGCTACTGCATGGAGCAGGGGATGAGGAACAGCGCAGAGGACTTTCTAGCTTTCCAGCTTTTCCTCCTCTCTAGTCAGGTCAGTGAAGATCCAAAATCAGGGACAGCCAAGGCCTGACTGACTCTCTGGGGAACTCCTACTAGGATTACTGCCTGCTTCCCTCTGAGCCTGCCAGTGGATCTACCAGTGTATCAGGCTGAGCTGATTGCACTGAAGATGATGGGGAAGAAAAGCTATGGGGAGGGGATGGTTGACCAGGCATCAGGCTGATATTGGCCATAGACTTAATTTGAGATGGGATCATTGATAGGATCAGGGACTTGACCTCTCTCTCTTTCCCTAGGGCAGTTCAGGGATGTCTTACCACAGCTGAATGTGCTGTGAAATGAGAACAGTCCTTTTCATGGGAGAAAACAAATGAACACATGAAATGACATTTCTGTCCTTTAATAGAGCATCCATGCCCACATCTCAACTAACCTTTTGACCTGTATAAGCTACTTTACTAATCTATGTACTGTGAACTCCCTTCCCTTACCCATTCCCATTTTGACAGTGACTGCATTCTTTTTCTTTCTACAGCTGTTTTCCAGCACAAATCACTTTCTATTGTTCTGGTTGAAACACCTAATGGAAAAGCAAACATGCACAGGCTTTGATTTTCATCTCTCTTGCTAGTAAAGGATGACTGCAAAACCTGGTCTCTGAGCCAAAGCTAAGTGTAGATGGCCAGCAGCTGCTCTTCAGTGGGGAGAAACAGTGATGGTGATGACAAAGAACATTGGCTCTACCTGCTCCTGCAGTATGACCTTTGAGTACATTTGTAGGATTTGCATTTGAGTTGCCTGAGGTTTGGCCTCTACTGACAAACCAAACAAAGCACGGAGTAAAACCTTATCCCACAGCTGCCTCCTCTGCTTAGTTGCTTGCATGTTTTCTGGCCTGGTTTTGGGGTGCATTCCCATCAGGCAACACCTGGTTCATAGGTCTAAACACAGATGACTGGGTAGATGTGTCATGGGTTTGTGTGGAGCTGTTTTTGGTAATGGGGAAGAGGCTGTAATGGTGGCTCTTGTAAGAAGTCGCTTGAAACTTGCCCCGGCTCTGAGTCAGATCCACCTCTGGGGCTGAGCCAGCTGGGCACCTCAACAACAACTTTTTAAGAAGCAGCAGCTGGAAGAGGAGGGTTCATTCCTTCTTCCTTTCTGTGAGGTGGTGGAAGGAGTGGGATGAGAGAGAAGCGAACTTGTGGACCCCAAGGTCAGTGAGGGAAGAGAGGAGGAGGTGTGCTGGAGTGGACACCCACCTTGCATCCCATGGGGACATGGTAGCTGTCCCCCTGCAGGCCATGGAGAGGAACTGTGAAGCTGAGATGTGTTGGCAGCTCATGGAGAACCCCGTGCTGTATCAGGGGAAAAATGTGAGGAGGAAGGATTGGTAGACATCATCTTTGAGGGACTGACCACATCCTCCATTCCCTATCCTCCTGTGCTGCTGAGTGGGGACGAGGTAGAATTATCAGAAGCAGGGAGCTGAGCTTGGGAAGAGGGCAGAGGTGGGAGAAAGAGACCTTAAATTGTTGGTTTTATTTTTCTTGTCATCCTTCTCTGTTTTTGTTTCCTGTCTGTTTCTAATTGGTAGTAGATTAAATTGATCTTCTTTTCTTCCCTAAGTCAAGTAGTTGAGTCTGTTCTACCAAGAACCATAACTTGCAGTGAGCTCTACTTGCCCTTGTCTCCATCCACAAGGTCCTTGCTGACCTTTTCTCCTCCCATCTCACTGGGACTTCTATTATTCTAAGGACAGTGGGGGCGTGAGGGGGAGTAAGCAAGGAGCAGTGTGGTGCCTGTTACTGGCTGGTCCTGGACCACAACAGGATGTGAGCTGTGCTGTCTCATAGCACCGACAGCAGGGAAAGGTCTGTGATTTCTACTTGCTGTCATGGACATCACCTGCAGTCCTAATCCAAACCCAACAAAGAAAACGAGTAGATCTCCCGGTGCCTTCAGTAGACTCTGTGCCATGTCCTAAACTGAATTCAGGCCAACACAGGATCAGACCAACTTGACATAAGCAGCTTTAGACTGATGTCAGTAGAGCAGCTGATACGAATTTCCAATAGCAGGGTCAGCACTGCGGCGTGAAGGCTTCCTGAAAGCCAAGTCTGCACATGTTATGTCTGGTCTATGAGTTTATAACTGAGAGCATGACACAGCCCAGCCAAGGTAGGTTTTAGAAATGTGGCCTGGGTAATAGTTAACAAATAACCTACATAACAAGAATAAATTATTGTAGCATGAAATCTGTTGACTTGATGCTTAAAGCAGCCTTGCTGTGCTCCCCATCCACAGACGAAGAGTCTCTCTGTCTTAGAACTTCATAAATCATTAATTTTTCCAAGGTAAATGTTCACTTTGCTCCAGTGCTTCTTGCTACATTGCAAAAGCAAGTTATTTTAATTTTTCTCAGCCTTTCAAAATTCTTCCACGACTCCTAGAAGTTTGGAAAGGGGAAAAAAAGATTGGAACAACACGTGAAAAAATAAACATTCAAGCCCAAGGGATAGGTGCACATTTGATCTGTAAATACATATATATGTCTATATGTCTCACTCTATATATATATAAATTATCTTGTCATAAATGTCACTTCTTGTTTATTCTTGGTAACAGAGTGGACATATGAACTACTTACCTAGCTTGTATATCATGGGGATAAGAGTAATTTTTTGTTCTGAGTTGGTACATCTTCTGGTACTGAGAGCAGATATTACAGTACAGGAGCTCCTGGACACTTGTGCTACTGCAATGAGGACTCACCATGTCACTCTCATTTTAGGGAAAACTTGTGACCTTACTTCATGCCATTAAGTGATATGATTTTTAGGGACCTGTTGAGGTGCAGCAAAAAATTTGACTGCAGACAGGTTTTACTGGGTATTGGTTGGGATTTATTTGTCCACTGAGCAGATCAAAACTCTCTGATTTAGGCCCATCCCCTCCTGTGCTGAACACTACACAGAGATGTTAAAAAATACAGTCTCAAAGAGCTGAAGGGAAAGGATGCTGGGGTATGGCACAACTATAAATACCTTATGGCATCTCCATAAATCCAAAATATAAGATTCAGAAAGTTAAAGTCAGAGAGAGACTGTTCAGATGATGACAAATATGGGAATATTTTCTTCCTTTTTTTTTTCTTCTGGTGTAAACTGATGTAGCTTTGGCCTCTGGGAGCTGATCAACATCTACTGAGAACACAGTAAAATAGTGGCATGCTGCCTTGAACTGTACACTGAGCAGGTTTGCAGAGCTGATGAGTTTGGTATCTTTAGGGAGTTGGTTTAGGTGCGCTGTGTGATTGCACAGGAGAGTCTGAAGAGTACTGTTACCAAAGTTTGACAATACCTGAATTACAAAGAGCTAAAGCTGTTCTACACTAGCCATGAGGGTTATCCTCAAAGAAGTGTACAATCAGAAGTGAAAAATCCCACCACAAACCTCAGTTCATCCCTTCCCTACCTGCTCTGAGATTTTGCTACTCATGGGCTATTACACCTCTGAAAACAACTGAAAGCTGAGCAAAGCAGTAGTGGCTGCAGCATTTGCAAGCTGAGCTGTGATCCATGCAGGATTGCCTGTGGTCAGTCATGAGGATCTGGCTAATGAATGGGAGTTACTAGGCTTGGTGGAAGGCCTCAGACAGATCTCAGAGATGGCCAGAGAATGAGGATAACAAATAGACATGTTTCAGCTCTAAATAACAAATGGACTATGGAAGTATTCATCAGAAGAAATGAAGTGGAACAATTGCTCACTGTACTGATATCACAATATTGAAAACCCAGGGGCCTAATGAAGTACTTGGAGAGGAAATTTAAAACTGAAGGCAATAGCTGTTCAAATAACACGAATTTAAACTGGAGGGCTTACTGCCACAGATCCTGGAAAGGGCCCCACATTGCTTTCCCCACACTGGCTGAGTGTGCTGCAGCAGCTCAGGCTGGCTTGTAGGTCTCTCAGGCTTGGCACAGGCTCTTCTCCCATGAGGTGGGTGGGAGGCAGCTCCGCATCCATGTGGGCAATGCCAGCATGCCCCAGTCAGCACTATCCCTGGGACTGTCCTTTTTCCTCTGCACAGCAAACAGTCCATGGGAACTGGTGTGGTCATTCAGCAAGGCCAGCCTAGAGAAGCAATGCAGGAGCCAGGATCCCTGGGTCTCTGCTCAGTGCTCTGCCAAGTGGTACCCACTGCTCACCACGGGCCATTCCCCTCTGCCTCGGCTCTGGAGCTGAGGCATGAGCATATGCACTGCAGGCAGGCAGCAGTCAGATAGGGCTCTGCTGTCATTGAATCCAGCTAATTAATTTTCAGCATTGATTGCTTTTTACAATACATCCACCCCTCATTTAACATCTGGGTACTATGACTGAGAACAAATAAATAAATACAAAAATACACAGGTTGATCATATTGGTAGCATAATATGTAAGTCCTGTTAGAAAGAACTGACTTGCTCTGATGATCCACAAAGGACATTTTGATCTCCTTCTAAGTAGAGCCTTGTACATCCCATACTAAAAAGATTTGATCATTACCACACAGCCAGGAGTCCCAAATATTTGGCCCTGGTGAGGGAATGAAGATTCAAGGGCAGAATAAATTTTTGTTCTTTTTCCAATTATAACCTTTTCTAGAGGGTCAGTACATAACACAACGCATGCATAGCTGGGAATGTTACCCCTCTTAAAGCAGGGAAGGAAGACTACATGGATAACAGCACTGATGTAAATCCTCAGGATGTGAAGCCTTGCTGGGTTTCTCCCATCTCGTGCTCCCCCATCCCTTTCCTGGCCACTGGGCCCCTGCGTTTAGGTCTCATGCAGAAGCTCAGATAGGTAGATTTAGCAAATAAATCCCAAGCTTCATAGTTGTGAAGACAGTGGTGTCAGGGGGGAGCAAGCTTTGAGCCAGTGGTGTGACTGACTCACACTGCCAGAACAGCTGTGTGCTCCAGAAGCCATCAGATAACTCATGGGAACAGGAAAACAGCTCTCTCTAGTGGGCAAATCGAAAAAAATCTATGAGAAAACAAGTGTGCACTAAGTGCTCTACGGGAAAGCAGCTGTTGCTTTGTAACTGTATCCAGTGTCCCTTCTCCCTTCCTCGTGCACCTCCAGTCGCTTACTGACCCTCATGCCCATTAGCCCAGGGTAGGGGAGCCCACCTTCAAGGCTGTATCAAGTGCTGTCATGCAGTTTGGGCTGATTTCTTTTTCAGGAACCAGAACTGGGTCCTGTACCTGTCTTGCTGAGTGCTGGCACGTTGCACATCTGCCCACATCAGTGTGGTAGGGCCAGTTATAAGGAAGCAGGGAGGACAGTTGAGTCAATGGCAGCAGTGGAGAGGTGACTTGTTAGCACAGTAATTAGAGGACTCCTTTCCTCTCTTCCCCCTTTCACTGTCAGTGGAAAATGCCATCTCCATTAAGAGGGAGAACTCATTACTGGTGAAAGAGAGACACTAATCAGATATTAGTTGTAACCATTAATGAAAAACCTAATGAGGTGCTGAGCTCCCCAGTGCTGACTGAAATGAGTTAATTACATCTCGCTGCTCAGAGACCCATTAATCTGCGTTCATGCTGATGTTTCCCATTCCTCTGCTTATTACAGGAAATAAAAACATTGCTCCAGCTTCATTTACTTGCATCTGCTGGATCTCTCTGCCTAGCTGTAAAGTCATGTAGCTGTGGGACCGACTTGCAACTAACAACGAGCAGTAAAGTTCCCTAGCCCCCCTGCCCCCCAAAGAAGCCACCACAGAAAGGACTATCGCTGGTTGGAATGGCACATACCTTCAGGGAAGAAAGCAAACACCATGCACCCAGCCATATAAACCAGTGACTTCTTATTATCCCTCACTGATGGTTTAAAATATTATTGCAGTCCCTACAGGAACTGAACTGGCACAGGCTGCCCAGAGGGATTGAGGAGTCTCCTTCCTTGGAGGTCTTCAAGACCCACCTGGATATGTTCCCATGTGACCTGATCTAGATGGACCTGCTTCTGCAGGGGGGTTGGATGAGATGATCTCTAAGGGTCCCTTCCAACTCCTACCATTCTATGANGGAAGAAAGCAAACACCATGCACCCAGCCATATAAACCAGTGACTTCTTATTATCCCTCACTGATGGTTTAAAATATTATTGCAGTCCCTACAGGAACTGAACTGGCACAGGCTGCCCAGAGGGATTGAGGAGTCTCCTTCCTTGGAGGTCTTCAAGACCCACCTGGATATGTTCCCATGTGACCTGATCTAGATGGACCTGCTTCTGCAGGGGGGTTGGATGAGATGATCTCTAAGGGTCCCTTCCAACTCCTACCATTCTATGATTCTATGATTCTATGAACTGCCACCAGTGCCCCTGGCTTCACTTCTCCTGAAGCTGTTCCTAGTTTTTCCCCTTTGGAAAATGTCACTCCCATTAGTGGTGAGTAATAATCTCACCTCATTCCAGTGGACTATCTGTGGGATGGGTAGCTAACTGGGAACTAATAACTGAGGTAATTTTGTGTAAATTTCACCTAAAGGTTTCTCTCAGGTGTTGCTGTTACCTGCTCTCAAGTTTCAGGAAAGGTCTTAGCCTTCAAAGCTGCCTTGTGTTTCTCACTCTGTCCCCTCAACAACTCAGATGAGTGAGCAAGCGTTTGGGAGGGAACAGGGCCAGGACAGCTAACCTCAACTACCTAGAAGGTTATTCCATCCCATGTAACATCAGTCTTGGCAATAAACTAGGATGCAGGGAGAAGGAGAGGGGTGCTTGTCTTCCAAGATGGCAGTTGCTCAGACACTGTCTGGGCATTGTTTTGTTTGGGGAGGTGATGAGTGATTGCTTTTATATAGCTCAGTTCTTCTTTTACTGATTAAACTGTATCTTTTCTTACTTTTGTTCTTCCTATTCTCTCCTCTGTACTACTTGGTTTGGGGGCAGAAAATGAGCAGATGGCTGTGTGGATGCTTGGCTGCTGGCCAGGGTCAAATCATAACAGTATGTGTTGCCCAAAAGCATCACCAGCCTAATTAACTTCTGGCCCACCTACTTTGGCAGAGCTAGCACACTGTTAAAACACTACTTTGTTCCCAAAAGTTGTCCCCACAGCCAACTCTTTAATGTCACCACTGATGAAGAATCAGTCATCAGTTGCTCCCATGGCTCTGCCTGTGAGGCCACTGCTGCAGGCAGAAGCTCAGTGCCCTCTAAGCATCTTAGGGAACTTGCTCATATGTACTCACTCTCTGATACACACTCATCTTTTGCTTATACATACCCATCCTCTGAGTGGAAGAGTATGTCATACAAAATCTGACACTCAAAGAGGAGTGGAAATCACTCTTTCCATGATTTCCTATTGTATGAATCCCAGACTCGTTTCACAGCACAAGTAAGACCAGTCCATTCAAACACCCAGCTGCAGATTGCAGGTCTGGACTGGGGAGCCATGTGTGGATCCCCTCAATGGTGACAGCTCTTTGGGTCCAGCCCCAGAAAAGCAAAGGAGGGCAACACAAAAATTTATGTGGGGATAAACCTCCATAAGAGGCTCCGCAATGTAACCCTTGATTTGGAGGCTTGGTTGGGGCATCCTTGGATGCTGCAGGATGCAGCGTTAGTGGCATAGGCCAAGATGCTTTTCTTACTGATTTAGTGTCTGGGTAGACAGGGAGGCAGTAGGTAGTTGTGACTATTGGCATGCTGTCTAACACTGGAGTCTCTGATCATGTGGCCAAAGTAACTGTTCTAGGAAATGTCCTGTCTCAGTATAAGTGTGAGTGTCACAGGTCCAGCCAGATTCCCATGTGGGTATACTTATATTCTGTTAGTCAAAGACTATCTTAGAAACTAAGGGGTAAAGCAACACACTGCATTTCCCATGGGAGAGAAATAAACTGAAAACACAGAGATTTACCTAACCTTGGAGAACTTTTCACTATGGGAACCACATTTGATTTCACATCACCTGAAGATAACCAAATGTAATGAGATCTGCTCCCTGAAAGTCTGTGGGAAAGACAAGTGAAAACAGATTTTAAAGGTGGCAAGGGACTCCCTTGCCTTTTCATTTGTTAGGTTTAATTGCTATCCTGAATGCAAGCCATCAAAGGAACCTGTGCCATGAACAGAAGCCACACTGTTCCCCTGTGGGTACTTTCTTACTTCATTTGATGGTACAAAGTAGGTCCTTAGTCCAACTCCTGTGGCTGGTCCATCTGTTGGATGTTGCTGTTATAGATCCTGCCTGTCTTACTGGTCCCAGGGGATCTTTAGATGGTGGTTTTTATGCAAATTGATTTCCTGACAAAATCATTTCAGACTTGGAAGCTACATTTCAGTGCACTTCTTGTGAGTGGACATGAAGCAAAATGCAAAATTATTTTCAAGAGCAAGCTGTTCCCCAGTGTTATTTTTTTTGTGCTGAGGATGATAAAGGAGGAAATGCTTTGCATCTCTTTTGCACAGTGGTAAGTATTGAGCCAGAGAGCCCCTCAGAGTCACAGTCCAGTTCCATGGCCAGCTTAGGTCAGCACTCCTACTTTCTCTGTTTGGAACTCTCTGACCAGCCTGACTATAAAAGCTCTGGGCAGAAACCAGGCTTGGAGACCTGAAGTGACTGGAATAGCTCTTCAGATCTCTGTGCCTCCATTTCCCACTCATTTTCAACAGGTGTCATGCTGGCTGGGCTGTATCCATTAGTAGTAGTTAATACCTCACTGATGCAGCTTGTTTAGAGCTTGGGTTGAAGAGTAAAGTATAAAGCAACTCCTGAGACCTTGGTCCTCTGAAGGTTCCTCTGGAAAGCAGCTCTTACTGTGGCCATCAGACCACTGCTGTGTCTGAAGAAGACCTTCTTCAGTTGCCCTGTGATGGCTTCACGAGTTCCTACTGCTGAGCAATCAGGTTGTATGCATTTCAAGGAGCAATTTGCACTGTTGCTAGCCTGTGTACCCTACTCTCTTAAACACTGAATAGAAATGGCACGTAAGGAAACTGAGCAGCTTATGAGGTCCACAAGAAATAGTAAGGCAGTGTCTCCCCAAACCAAGCCATAGTGACACAGATGAAATGGTGTAGCATGCTGACAGCAGCACATATGAAAGGCTAGATTTGTAACAAGCTGTCCATCTCCTAGAGTGGGTTCTTCCAACAGACAGCCTAGGCCATCCCTAACTGAAGTGCTTGTGTGATCACAGCAGCTAAATCAGGCCCTTAAAAAAGGGACCTGGGGAAGATCCTCAGCATCTCTGCTGTGAAGGGAGTCAGGTCTGTCAAGTCTCAGTGGACAGGTGAATTGAAACTCAAGTCTTTTATTTCTAAGTCTGCCCTAATTTCCTTTATCTATTATCACCTACATACACCACAGGTTCATCAGGAGACTCCAGGCGCACAAAGTTTTTCTCCAGAGAGGCCCAGAACTACCACAAGCTGAACAGTGTGATGCTCACGGCCACAAGCTTTCCAACAGTCTCAAGTATGCATTCTTCTGCTGATGTTACTCGAGGGACAGAGAGGAGGGGAATGGAATAAGGCTTCATTACGCTGTTCTGTGACATATGGGGTTCTAGGAGTTAATGGAAATATTATGGGAAGGAGAAGCACGCACAAACACCTTTGATTTGATTACAGTAAAAAATTTATTTTGATTCATATCATACTGAAAATTTAAATAAATAAAATGGCAAAGAATGATGGAGGGAGACTTCCCACCATCCGAGCAAGAACAATGGAAATCATTATCTTAACTGATCATGTAGTCAAAGAAAAATAGGAAGAAAATCTGGTATTGGGAGAAAAAAAGTGCTCAAGAGGTTTGGCTTTGGTAAAAGAAAAAAACGTAATACACTCAAGGAGTGCTTCAGAGACTTTGTAGTGGTGACAAACACAGTTCAAGAGTTTGAAGCCTTAATATGTTGCAAAATATTTTCCTTTGTTGTTCTTATAAACCCATAAAGTTTCCAGCAGGACACAAGACAGTCTTTAACGTTGGCAGTGTGATTTAATTCTTCCCTCAGCATCATCTGTTGGCATTTCCTTATTCTGAAGGCATTTGAAAGAGTAGCAAAACTGTGGAGAAACTGAGACAAAGATCTCACCCAACAGTCAGTTGCCTAAAGGACTCTGGAACAGAAATGGGATGGCACAGACTATCCCTCATCCTCCAGCTGGAGAGGTCTGCTCTCTCCCTTCCTCACGCTCTGAGAAATGGACATCAGCAGTACACAGTTACTGCTTGCTGTCAGCAGGAAAATGAAATGGGATTTGCAGCTTGTTCCATGATGAAGACACAAACTCTATCAGGACAGTATGAGCCACAATGATTCATACGTGCTGCCAGCTCTCGGAGGCAGAATATTCAGGGAAAATTTTGAAATTTAATTTGAACAGCAAAAGGAAACTTCCATAACCAGTATAATACAGGGTGAAGATAATAATGGGGTCTTCCATGGAGTCGTCTTCCTCTTAAATTTGCTTTGAATGTGTTACTGTGATATCTCAGCAGCAGCATATTGATTAAGAACAATTTGAAAGGTGGAAATGCTTAAAACAAAAAAAAACCAAACCTGGTTCAGCCAGAAATGTTTCATTTTTTCACAAAGGCCATATAGAAGACAGCAAGCCCATTGAATTTGCTGTGCCTGCAATGTGCAGGCGAGTTCTGCGGGCTACAGTGCTAGGAAAGGGCTTCTTGACATGAGGATCATCACCACATCTCAGCATGAGGATTTGAAAATCCTGCCCTTTCTATATTGCTTAACCACAGGGTCGTATGTGTGGAGCTCAGCTCGCCACACAGATGTTTGGCAGCCTGGTCTCTATATGCTGAGTCCAGTAGTACTCACATAACCTGAATAAGTTCATCGTGTTAGCGAGTAGTGCTGTGGCCCAAAATAGGGATATCCCATCTGACCATTTCACAGTGCCCTGAATTGCTGCCTTGGAGGGGAGCTCACTGTTCACAACTAGCATGAAAAGACAAGGGGATAAATCTTGGATTGAAGCACATCACTTCAGGGCTAGGCTTTCACTGAGCTCAAATGCTTATCTGCTTGGATACACTGCCACAACTGGTGCATGCAAAGTCATTTAGATGATAATTTCTAAATTGCCACAAACCCAAAGAACCATAATACATTAAAAACAAAATACATAATTTTTCCCAAGCCTGATCTAAAGTCTCTTGAAGACTGTGGCAAGAAATCCAACGGCTTCCCCAGAAGTGAAAATGGGTCAATAATCCATGAATCCCATTTTCATGACATCAGGAAGAAAAACTCCACTATTCTTTGTTGTTCACTACCTTAACTTTATCCTTGGATTCATATTTTATTTGTTCTTGGGTATTAGATGCAATGATTCCAGCAAAAATCTGTTGATATAAAATCTCCACTGTCACTACCCTCCTCTCACTGCCTAGAGGTACTAACATTAATAGACATTATTCCTCCAGAGATGCACTTTGGAGTCTGTCTTACACTGTAGGATCAGCTTGTGTAGATTGTGTCCTTGTAGATACTGCTACAGGGCAAAAAAATTCTGATTGTATTACTACCTGATATCCCAACCCGTGATATTTCTTGTATTTCAAATAGAGACTTTGTAATGAGATAAACTGTCTAAATTTGTAAAAAAAAAGAATTAGAAGAAAAGTTTCCTTGGAGCTTTTGGATATTTTCCCATTAAAAAAAGAAAAAGGTAAAAGCTACCTTTAAAAACTAGTTTTGTCTGTGTTTGCTCAAGTAGAATATAGGAGCTGTTCTTATTGACTTTGACTACAAAAGTATACCACATGGAGGCTAAACTTTGGTTAATTTTCCCCCCTTTTATAAAAAAAGTTTAATTTAGGGTTTGTCATCTTAAAAAAAAAAACCAACAAAAAAATCTGTTGCACAATTCTAAAAGGCACATATAAATGACTGAAAGAAAAGAGTCCACTTGCCAAACTTTAACTGATTAAATAAAAATGAGTATTCCAGAGTATTTTCCATCAAAAAAAACCACCTCAAATAAGATAAACAAACAAGTGGCTAAAAAAGGCCATTTTTTTGCTGGAGTTTTCAGTATTGTTTTGTCTCATTATGGCTGTATAGGAAGCAATATTACATATGACCAGGGATGATTTGATCCATGTTTTCTAGATACTGTCAATGCAGAATGAGGCCAAATGATTGAAATATTTACTACTCCAGGTAACTTCATCATATTTGTCCTTAATACAGCATGAAAACAGAAGTAATAGAGGAAACAGAAGAGACAGTTCAAAAAGAAAATCAACAGCAGAAGTGAATTCATTTCTTTGAGGTAATCCTTACTATGATGTTCACAGCTGCCCTTGTGGGTCTCAAGTCCCAGAAGTTGTTTTCACTCTTCTTCAAGGATCTCTTGCCCTGCTCGAGGAAAGAACGGGGCCCACAAAAAACAGCTCCTGTGCCCAGGTTTCCCCTAATTGCAACAGGCAGATCTTCCATCAGTAATCCCAGAATCAAATCGTAGAGCCTAAGCAGAGATTCATTTATTTCCACAACTGATTGGTAGTTCCCAGCTATCTGTAGATGTGAAGTCACGTGCAGGGTGGGTGGCAGCTGGCCCTCGGCCACGCTCTCTGCGGTAAGCATTGCAATGGTCAGATGCCCCCAATCCACCACAGCATTCAAACCTGGCTGGCACACAGACCATCTTCACCGAGCCTTCTTCTGCTGCACGTTGGAAACTGCAGCCCCTATTTCTCCCTGTGACCAGGGTCATCTGCCCTTGAAAAATTTAATTTTTTCAATGGAGGCAAGAGTCAAAGTGATATTGAACTCGAAATCCCCGTCATGGACACCTGTCTTCCGGAAAGCCCCGGCTGAAGCGTTGTTTTCCCAGTAATGATGCCAGTGTCCCTTGCTGTCTGCTCCAAAACCATACACATTCACCTAGGAAGTAAGACAGAGCTAGTATTATGGCCTGCAAAGAATTGGTCTTCATCTGAAAGGTCGAGGAAACTCTCTTGATTCTCAGGTAGCAGCAGCTGAGGACTAAAGGCCAAACTGGTTGAGGACAATTGTACGAGTTTTATAACGAGGCAAAGTGCCGGCTCCTACACTTGGGCAACAACAACCCCAGGCAATGCTACAGACTTGGGGCGCAGTGGCTGCAAAGCTGTCCAGCAAAAGAGTTCCTGGGGATGTTAATCAACAGTGGCTGAACATGAGCCAGTAGTGTGCCCAGGTAGCCAAGAAGGTCGAGGGCATTCTGGCCTGTATCAGAAATAGTGTGGCTAGCAGTACGCCTCTGTACTCGGCACTGGTGAGGCCATATCTCAAATACTCTGTTCAGTTTTGGGCTCCTCACTACGAGAAGGACATGGAGGTGCTGGAATGTGTCCAGAGATG
>WBNH01007162.1:0-98392 GCA_013401255.1 Urocolius indicus | reverse complement strand
TACTATGATGTTCACAGCTGCCCTTGTGGGTCTCAAGTCCCAGAAGTTGTTTTCACTCTTCTTCAAGGATCTCTTGCCCTGCTCGAGGAAAGAACGGGGCCCACAAAAAACAGCTCCTGTGCCCAGGTTTCCCCTAATTGCAACAGGCAGATCTTCCATCAGTAATCCCAGAATCAAATCGTAGAGCCTAAGCAGAGATTCATTTATTTCCACAACTGATTGGTAGTTCCCAGCTATCTGTAGATGTGAAGTCACGTGCAGGGTGGGTGGCAGCTGGCCCTCGGCCACGCTCTCTGCGGTAAGCATTGCAATGGTCAGATGCCCCCAATCCACCACAGCATTCAAACCTGGCTGGCACACAGACCATCTTCACCGAGCCTTCTTCTGCTGCACGTTGGAAACTGCAGCCCCTATTTCTCCCTGTGACCAGGGTCATCTGCCCTTGAAAAATTTAATTTTTTCAATGGAGGCAAGAGTCAAAGTGATATTGAACTCGAAATCCCCGTCATGGACACCTGTCTTCCGGAAAGCCCCGGCTGAAGCGTTGTTTTCCCAGTAATGATGCCAGTGTCCCTTGCTGTCTGCTCCAAAACCATACACATTCACCTAGGAAGTAA
This sequence comes from Urocolius indicus, assembly GCA_013401255.1. NCBI lineage: Eukaryota > Metazoa > Chordata > Aves > Coliiformes > Coliidae > Urocolius > Urocolius indicus. Next base: position 97,775 of record WBNH01007162.1, on the reverse strand, counting down.
GACAGAGCTAGTATTATGGCCTGCAAAGAATTGGTCTTCATCTGAAAGGTCGAGGAAACTCTCTTGATTCTCAGGTAGCAGCAGCTGAGGACTAAAGGCCAAACTGGTTGAGGACAATTGTACGAGTTTTATAACGAGGCAAAGTGCCGGCTCCTACACTTGGGCAACAACAACCCCAGGCAATGCTACAGACTTGGGGCGCAGTGGCTGCAAAGCTGTCCAGCAAAAGAGTTCCTGGGGATGTTAATCAACAGTGGCTGAACATGAGCCAGTAGTGTGCCCAGGTAGCCAAGAAGGTCGAGGGCATTCTGGCCTGTATCAGAAATAGTGTGGCTAGCAGTACGCCTCTGTACTCGGCACTGGTGAGGCCATATCTCAAATACTCTGTTCAGTTTTGGGCTCCTCACTACGAGAAGGACATGGAGGTGCTGGAATGTGTCCAGAGATGGCAACAAAGCTGGTGAAGGGTCTGGAACACAAGTCTGAGGAGGAGTGGCTGAGGGAGCTTGGGGTGTTTAGCCTAGAGAAGTGGAGGCTGAGAGGAGATATGATCACTCTCTACAACTGCTTAAAGGGGGCTATAGTGAAGTCGGGGTCAATCTCTTCTCTATAGTAATGAATGACAGGACAGAAGGAAATGGGGTCAAGTTGCACCAGGGAAGGTTTAGGTTGGACATTAGGAAGAGTTTTTTCTCTGGGAGTTCTTAGACATGGGTACAGGTTGCCCAGGGGAGTGATGGAGTCACCATCCCTGGAAATATTTAAAAGATGCATAGATGAAGTGCTGAAAGACATTGTTTAGTGATGGGCTTGGCAGTGTGAGGTTAGTGGTTGGACTCTGTGATCTTAAAGGTCTTTTCCAACTGTAATGATTTTATGATTCTATGACTATGGTTCAATTTCTGCCAACATCATTAGGAGTATTTCCATGAGCTTTCCAAGCAACATAGGCCTAGGTGACAAAATCTCTCATCAGCAGATTTGTCTCTAGGCTAAGGATTTTGACAGCATAGCAATTTTTATCCCTCCTGGTGATAAGCCCATGCTTTCAGGATTTTGTAGAGCTCACCTGGCTTTACACAACTATCTAAGTCTCCAGTCCCCTAGGACCACCTCATATCATGCATTTACCATAACTTACTGTATAAACTCACAAGCTGTGGGTTTGCAAACAGACCATCTGCATTCCCCAAACTGATCATCCTGCTCCACTAATGTCTTATCATGAGGCTGGTTTGCTGAATCAGCTTCTTGGCTCCACTGAATAGACAGATAAGCCCTCAATGCCACTGCCCAAATGCAAATGCCATTGAGACTTCCTTGACTGCTCAGTACATCTACTCAAGGCAGGCAGATGCCACACAACGCCAAGAGCTCTTTATTTTTCTGGCCTGTCAGCTGGAGGCAGAGATCATGCCTAGAGCAGCACCGATGGCTCTCAGTGTCTTAACAATGAGACAAATTTGGGACTTCCACCAACAAGATGGGTACAGACACCATCTATATTTAGATATTTTTTTATTCCAAGTGGAATCCCACTACTTATGTTTAATTACATTCTCCTGGAATACATCCTAAACCCATTCTTAAATCTAGTTGAGCATATCTGCATGTTACTGAGGACCCTGCATCTGTTTGAGGAAGCAAATGGCAGAGAGGATGGAGAGGGGGAAATTAAGGCTGAGTGGCCAGGGCATGTTCCTGGCACTTCAGTGTGAAACATCATGACTTTTTAATCCATACATCCAAACACAGCCAGGCTTTACCTCATCACATACGTGGAGTGCAAATATCAAAGACAGGAGGCCCGTGGAGGGGTATCTTCCATGATGTTGGAGCCAGTTTTCATAAATGTATTTCATAAAAGTTGGATTATAAACCAGGATCTAGGCAAAATTGGAGAGAAGGACTCATTAGTAAAACACTCTGGGAGAAAAATAATGGTAGCATGTCATCCCTAGAGGACACTGGGGTAGGAGAGTCGGGGAGAAAGGGGTAATAGTTATTCCCTGAGGGCATGTGAAAGAGAGAAATGAAATGTCATAGTTAAATGTATTCAGTAATACTTCTCATGTGCAACTGCACATGGATATTCCTTCCTTGGTCTTGATACCCAACCTGCTTACATTAATGTAAATCCTGGGTGATTCCTACTGATAGCAATGGGTATGAAATCACATGAGTGAGAATTAAGCATTCAAGCTCTCCCTGCAGCATCCTGCAGGTGAGCTCTGGAGAGCTGGAGACTGAGAAAGGAAAGTGTGAGGTGCCATGCCAGATTTCACAAAATCACAGAATCTTAAGAGTTGGAAGAGACCTCAAAAGATCATCTAGTCCAACTCCCATGCCAGAGCAGGACCACCTAGAGTAGGTCACACAGGGACTCATCCAGGTAAGTTTCCCAAATGTGCCATTTTTCTACGTTTTTTATTCTATTTATGTCTCAAGACATAAATTGCACTTGGTTTATCTCCAGGGGAAATTAAGAGCCCATCTAATGAGACAGCATTTAAGATCAGACCTGAGGGTACTGCAGATCCAAGGACTGATAGAAGCTCTTGGTTGTCAACTCCCTTCCCTGAACCAGGCAAAGCGAGGCTTTTCCCTCCATGCTGTGTTTGTAATTAGAGTGACAGTATTTCAGTGCTATCTGGTTAGCTGCAGGGCTTTTCCTTTTACAAAGTCAGAGGTTAATTGCTGATATTCTATCTATGTGTAATCACTTCTCACAATGTGTTTTGCATTGTACAGCATGGGAAGAAATAAAACTTTCTCATCTCCTTGCTCCTGGGGAAGCTGCTGCATATCACTAGACATACCCTGGGCTGGTGCTATACAACTGTGACTTGAGTTGAACAACTTGACATTAGAGCATCTCTCAAGGGTTTTGCAGAGGTTGTTCTGTCCCTTACAACAGCTAAGTGATTATTTAATACACCCTAGAGGACCATGGTTTGAAGCACAAGCTTGTAAACTCATACTGGTTAAAGGTCTCATCTGAAACCTGTGGCAAAATCTGGCCATGTTTCCTTCTTGAATGAAGGACATGTGCTTTAATGTGTACTTTTAATGCTCTGGGGCTAATGTCATACTTTACCAATCCTTGAGATACATGAGCTCCTTTGAAAATCAGCCTCTCCAAAGGCTGAGAGAATGAAACGTTTATCTTGATGGAAGGTCTATAGAAGAGGAAATGTTTTCCCTTTGCCTACACAGTCTGCTTTAGTTATGTTCTCAAACCATGCAGCTACAACAACAAAACTCTTTGTATAGTGGTTAAGTCTCCAAAATAGGAATGACCACCCTGAACCATGGGAAAGCCTGTCCCCAGCAGTAGGGCACGTCTATTGAACCACAGCACACTTGAGCCACGAGTCAGTATGCATGGGATGAGCTCTCCTCTGATTGCTGTAGGGTGGGCACCAGGTTGGTCCACCTTTCTTTGGCCTTCTCAGAGAAGTGAGATCCCCTGACTGCCTTCTGCATATCCACTATGAAATAAAATGAATCAGAAGTGTTTTGTTAGCCTAGAAGGAAGTGGAATGCCCCAGATCATGTCCCCGTTGCTCAATTCTATCCCTGTGCAAAACAGGGAATCTTCCCTGCTCTGTGCTATCCTCCAAACCTTGTTTTAACACTGCCTAGGAGAATATTAATACATCTGAGACAAAGCCAGCACGGACTCAGCCTGAGCCCTGTTTCAAAGCTTGTTTCATTGGGTATAGGTAATTACAGATGTAGGCTAAGAGCTTTCCCCAAGAGCTATTGATACCATCATGAATTCTTCACTGACTTGAAAACACGCAGCTTTATTTGTTCATTTATTACAAGGAACTGACCTGGGAGCGACAAACGTCTTTGGTGTTCAAATAGTCCAATCAGTTAAAAAACCTTCAAAGGCTCTCCACAGTTCAAAGTGTTGTTATGTCCAAATGACTGCAACGGGTGGGAATAGAGCAACAGCTGTGGAGAGTGAGCACTGTTGGCCAATGATGCACCTTAGATGTCCCTGAGCAATGTCAGAGGAAGCAATGCAACATTCAGAGCAGCAGTAATGCAAAGGTATAGTCACAAGTGCAGTTTCCTTCCAACCTTGGTTAGTTAGATCTATGGGCTGGATGGCACACAGGAGCTAAACCTGAGCCTTGTGTAATCTGAGTGTTCTGGTTACAGTTTTTATGAATGGCAAGGGGTTCCCTGGATTCTCAAAGTGTCTCAGAGAGGTAGAAGACCCACGGGTGGGTTAGCAGGACAAATTCACAAACCAGCACTGCTCACCTTTTCTTTTTTGACTTTGATTTTCCTTGGAACTGGAACATATGTGCTGTTAAAGGAAAAAAACCCAGAGATTAATAAAAGTCCAACACAGTAATATTTTCATGCATTTCCAAAGAAATAAATAAAGAAAGAATATTCTTCATGTACAGTAATAAATTCAAATTATTTGGAAATTAAATTATTATACGGAAGCAATAAATTCAACAAGTTGTTGGAAAATGAGGCTGCAGTTAAGTAATGCGAGCATGAGCATTAGAAGAACCCAGGCGTCAGTCAGGCAAGTTTATAGGAAGCTTTTACAGTGTTACATTTTCAAGTTAATTACTGACAGTAGGACACCAAAGATTTAGTTGACAATATGTTGTAAAGTCAATACTGTGTGGAATCCATGACTTATAATTCTTGGCCCATAACTGTTGCAGTCTTTGCACTTTGATATGAGGAAAGGCTTTCAGTTTAATTTCTTGGCAGGAAAACCTTTTCCCACCAGAGGGAGACTTTTCCCCTCCTAATACTTGCAGCTACTGCATGATTTTCAGAGTAGGTGGTAGTAGAGTTCATAACTTCAGTGATTATGTGTAACTGGCATTCCCAGTACACCATTCCTCACCATCAAGCTATTCCCCTCCTCCCCAGTGAGATGCTGAAGGCTTCCTGCAGTTCCCAGCAGAAAACTTTCATGTCATATCTTATGACTAGGTCGAAATCACGAGTCACGTCTTGAAAGCAAAAAAGTCTTTTCTTCCTCATATCTCATGCACAGTGCCTGCTGGCATTGCACAGCTCATAATGAGTGCTGTAAAAAAACCACAACCTCCTTGAGTTTGTTTCAAATGAGAAAATTCTGAACTGGCCTTCAAACTGGAGTATACCCCAAAGTATACCTTGAGTACTTCTGAGATGGGTTGTGATAAATCACTAAAACCTTCTATTTCTTCGATCTAAATGGTTTCACTTGATTTTCTGCAGCAAGAAGGTTCTTGTGTTTAATGTTTTATTTCTCTTTGAACCATGGATCATCAGCACACTGAAATATTACTCTTAAGACTTCCCAAGCTGGTGGTGACCTGGCAATATCTTCCTCTCTTTAAGTACTTCTGAGCATCACTGACTTTAGATCTCTACCCTAGGATGGATGAAGCAAAAGATGTGATGTGTGGGCTCCAGTCTCCAGAGATGTGACACAAGATGCTAATGGGGAAAGGGACTTTCATGTAGACTTCTCAATCTGCCCTGAGAACATTTGTCTTTGCATCTGCTTTCTACGCCTGACCTTGACTGGCAAAGTTGACAGAAATAGGCTTGGTGATCCCATGACTTTTTTGTGGTTATGAAGAGCTTTTTTTGCTGCTACAATCTCCTCATTATGATATAAATAAACAGACAATCTTTTCTGAAAATTGATGTGCAGAAAACAAGAGGGCCTATATTTCATGGACATGCAGCCAAGTACAGCAGAAGACCAAAGGGAATGACATGCCATGTTCAAGGCAGTATTTGCAGACAGTTCTAATCCAACCAGGACACTATGGTATCTCTTGTGAGATAATAGGCTAGTCATTTTGATCATGGGATATTTCATTGTTTCAGAAGCAGTTCCCAAGCCCTGCTGTCATTTGGCTTCAGAATTTCATACTGAATGTCACACTGATTAAGACTAAATAGAGATCTAAGCCATATGAAAACTGGACTGCATTGCCGTCAGGCAGTCAGTGACCCAGTAAGTGCCACACAGCAATAGGTCAAAGAGTGAAGCTTGTGATGAAGGTGGCAACAGGTGGAACTTATACAACATGGAAAACATCTTTTCCAAATCACCTAGTGAAGTCTGGCTCCCTTGTACAGGACATTTCCTGTACCCTTGACCCAAGTGAAAGTTGTGGAACATTTTAAAGGAATACAAAAATCACTATTGGCCAAAACAAGAGAAGACAATATAGAGCTTTTTTTACTGTGGAGATTCCTAGAAGACTTGCAGAAGGTGAGTTAAAGCATCTAGGCTAAATATATGACTGATGAGGGCCTGAAAGTTTTCTGTCCCAGAAGGCTTTTCTTGGCCTTTTCTGGGGTCATGCTCAGTCTCAGCCACTTGGAAACCAGACATTCACCAGTCAAATGGGACATGCCTGAGAGAATCCTTCTGCTATCAATTCAATCTAATATTAAGACTATTCTTTTGAAAAAATCTTTTAAAATGTAAAGTCAACAGTTTCCTTATACACTGTATCTGGCATTATGTTTAATGCTTGCTCATAGGTTTATTCTGGTAGCCTAAAATTATGTTCAATGTATTGTTAAGACTTGTGTGCTTATGATTTTCTGGTTTGATTACTCCAGCACGTGCCACCTTACTAATTATGCACTTTCCCTTCTTTGAGTATAGTGATTAAAACTCACACACTAATTTACTCCAGATGCTTACCAAGCCCACATATACAATCAAATTATAAACATATAATATACCCTGTAATTTATTAAGGAAAGATGTTTTTCCCTTTATGTGCTCTGATTGTCTTGTAGTCAACCAGTTGTATCTTCCTGACAGGCTAAGGGCTCATTCAACATTACCACTGCAACCCACTTGCTGCCACTTCTGAAGGCAAAAAAGGAGTAAATGGCTTTGCAATCTGGGTACAGAGAAGTGAAAATGATGGAAATGTGATGATGGCAGCAACAGTCCTTCTGTGGGGCCTCCTCCTAGCACAGGCATGGATTTGACAAAGATCACAGAATCACAGAATCTTGAAGGTTGGAAAGGACCTCAAAAAATCTAGTCCAACCCTCCTGGCCAGAGCAGGACCACCTAGAGTAGGTCACACAGGAAAGTGCCTTCCTTTGAAGGCCAGATGGGAGCCTTCCATCACTTCTGATAGGATCCAGGCTTGGGCAGAGGTTCTCAACCTTATCATTGCAGCTTCCAAAAAATTCCACAAATGCAAGCCTTGAAAAAAGCTGATTTTCTAAATGGGATGATTTTTCTGAGTTACAAGTGTAACCTGAAGATGGACTTTCCAAGACAATTTTTGATTGTATATACTAAGTGCTGGTGGAAAAAAGGTAAAAAGAGACTAAAACATGTTTGTTATAATTTAAGAGAATCTTAATAAAAAGTGAGAAGAATCCAAAATGCATTTGAAAAATGACAAAAGAAATAAAACTCCACTTATCCCATCAAAAATGTTTCCTTAAATATGTGAAGTGGGTCTTATCCCCAGTCAATAGGGACATATTTTCCCAAGTTTTTAACCTCTGAGACTCTGAAATTGGGAAAAAGTTGAATTGTCTTGAAACACTTCTCTCTGGAAGAAAGTAATCAGATCTGCTGTTTCAGTCTATGTGTGGCAGGGTGCTAAAGAGCAAATTCCACCAAGCTGTGGCTTTACATCCAGCAGATAACCTCACACACAGTACAAATGTCACGTATTTCATTCCTCTGGATTAGGAAAAGCCAGCTTACAGGAGAGGAGAGAATCTGTTAGCAGGCATCCAGAAGGAACATTCATTTTCTTAACATTTTCTTCTAATTCTAGTGCTGTCATAACTGTATCAAGCAGGACAACATGTCCTTCTGAAAGCACTCGCAAAAGAGAAATGGAGAATAAATACCAGCATGACACATTATTGCCATGTAGCACAAGTTAATTTAAAGCTAAGGCACACAAGTGACACACAAAACAACTGTGTCTCCTCTGCATGGTTCTCAATCATCTTGCACCAGGAAACATGTCTGAGCTCCTGATCAACCTTTCCAGAGAAGGATGTTGTGGCTAGGGGATTAAGTTCCCTGGTCTGCCCCAGCTCTCGCTGCCTTGCATGAGCACCCTGCACACCCTTCTCTGTCTCCTTGTCCTCTTCTGTAAGTGAGAGAATAAATGTTGGAGGGCCATTTGGCCACCCAGGTGTCACAGGTGGTATAATCCAGGTGTCTATGACCATCAATGAATGAAAAACCCACCAAACCCCTGCAGATGGCTTTCTGATAGGTACATCTGGGTATGGGCATACTGGCTGCTAGTGGGGGAGGAACGATGAGCAGAACATCAAAATGAAACACTGAATCATAAAACCCAAGCAACAGCTGCTCAAATTGGCCACTTCCAGCAGCAAAAAACCTCCCTTTCCTTTCTCTGAGAACATTGTGAAAGGCTGTGAAGAGCTGGAGTTGGACCTTTGCCTCAAAGACTGCACCTTAACACAAAGCTTTTCCTAGAAAGCAAACATTCAAGACTGACCTCTCACCCGAGAGGGTCTGTAAAGTTCCCCTAGGCCTTTTCAGAAGTCAGGATTTTCCCAGTGTGGGCTTTTCTGCCTTAGAGCAACACGAGATGTGAGTGCTCCCACCCCTTCAGCCTGCCCACCCAGAGCTGCCCTTACTCACAAGTTGATGGTGCCTGTGGTGAGAGCAGTGACAACCCAGCGCAGGTCCAGGGTTTTGAAGGGGATCAGGATCATGCTCACATTTTCTGCCAGCTCTTTGTAGCTCTCAGGGTAAACAAAGTGATGAGTGGTCTTGCTCCCAACATCTGATTCATAGCCAGCAGTGGGGGCACGGTTCATTCTGTAGTCCAAAAGTAAGAAGTGAGAGAGTGAAGAAGCAGGAGAAGAATCAGGTAGATACAAACACATGTGAATTTTCCCCACATCATTTGCTTGAGGTGGCAGGAAAATGGTCTCATGGTTAAGGAGAGTTCTGCATACAGGATCTTCAGACAGCCTTGGCAGGGTATTGAGGTCCTCGAGCAGGCTGAAATAACCAGTACCCACGAGAAAAAATCAACAGCAAATGAATACTCAGATTTAGTGTAGGATTCCTTGGACTGAATAGGATTGTCTACCAAGCAGGTGTGTGTCTGAGCACATTCTTGTGTTCTCTTTACAGTCAGTGGAGAGCTGGTCAAAAGAGTGGCAAGTCCATGAGGACCCACTTCTTTTCATCCTAAAGTTGTAGCTTCCAGTAGGTGAGAAAAACATTGCCTTCAAGTTCGTCAGCTTGACTTCTTGCAGTTTCACCCCCCTCATCTGTACAGATGTATTTTGATGTATGTCTAAGGTCAAGGTAACAAACCATGTGATGAGTGATAAGAAGCAGAAAATATTTGTTATGGTCCTTCCATGAAAAGACACCAAAGCCACAGTGACCAATCCAGGACTTGCTGCTGATATCTCATTTACTCAAACCTTACTTCATCATACATTCTCTAACTTTGACACATCTACTTAGGGTCACTGTGCACACACTTGATGTGCTTGAGGTAACCCTGGGCTCAGTGTACGGAGATCTATCCACCAGAGCTCTTTCAAAATGGGTTGATCAAACAGGGCTACCTTATGTTGAGTGTATAGGGGAACAGAGTGAGGGTTTCTGAACTCAAGACTTCAGAAATGCCTCTACTCTTCTGCTCACTTCTGAAGGCAAATCTGGGGACACATCAACAATTCCTTCTCTGATGCATTAGCTCCCATTAGTAGAGATCTGCATGTTTCTGTAGTACAGTGTAATGCAGTTTAGAGATCCCCATAGTGACTCTGATTGACCTTGCATGAATCTATAGCGCTGTGCAACACCATGGTGAAACCCCCAAACTGTATCTGAGCAGAATAAATTTTCTCTGCAGCCCATTGTAGTCTTCTGCAGAGCCATTAGCTCAGCTCCTGGCAGAAGGGCAGGGAGAATGAGGAAGAATGTAGCTGATGAGGTGATAAGGAGCATCATACATTGCCAGACAACATGCTGCCCTGGTCACTGATCATGGGAAAGCTAAAATTTGTTTATCAGGTCTATGCCAGGCTGTGTTATTGCAGTGCTCACCCAGGTAAATTAGTTAAGTTTCATTTAACTCCCTCAAAGGGAGTTATTAGTGTAGGCAGAAGAGCCTTCTTGGGCTTGCTGTTAAGTCTGTTCACCACGAGCAACCTACAGGGTACTGTGTAGAAATACTAGTAAAATGTGAGGCTTACTATATTTTGAGATTAGTCAATCTGAGGTATAAAATATGAAGGTTTCTCTCCACCAGAACAGAGTCAAGGGTGGCATTAGTTATCTTATTCAGAACCTGCCCTGGAGTCTATGTACCTTCCTCAGCACCAGCATGGGGCTGCCAGTGTGACGTGGCAGAAGGCAGCATTCACACTCAGGCTCAGCAGGAAGGACAAAGCAGGAATTTCCTTCTATCATGAGACCAGATAGTTAAACAAGTAAAAGTGAGCTGGAACACAGCATTTGGAAGGAAAGGTGAACCTCAGATTCTCTGTCTCTCCTCCATCCTTCACTGTATTGCCAGAGGACATGTAAGTGGATATTGGGCCACCAGAGATTTTCTTTGTTGGATTAACACACAGAGGTGTCACCTCTTCTGTACAGATTTCCACAGTGATTCCAAAACCCTATGCCATCCCTTCAGATCTGGCTTGAGACTGCAAGGTTCAATTCCAAGTGGATGGATGGCTACTGGAAGGGCAAGACCTCAGAGTAGAAACAAGGTCTACATGCATTACACTTTGGTTAGTACTCCAAGAAATAGCTTTTGAGTCCAGCAAAGCTTTTTCTGCATGAATCTGGAACTGCAGGACAAGCAAGATAAGAAAGCTTACATAGGAATGGGGCTGTCTCATCACAATGGTCTCAGAGCTAAGCGTAAATACACCTCAGTTGCCTCACACTTGCATCCTACAGTACTAATGTCGAGGACTCTCACCTTCACGGATCTGAAGATCAGATTGCCTCCCTTTGCCTTTAGGGGAGTTCTTTTGGCATAGGGCAAGGCACACAACTGAAGGAAGCAACTCCTGAACTGACTTATCATGAATGTGATCAGAAGCCAAGTGGCCCAAGGTGGCTTAACAATTCAAATAGTGCTGATCTTCTGCTAATCCATCTTGACTTCATGCACAGCTTCCTACTAAAGGTTATATTATTTCTGAGAGAATAATCCCACATATGGTATTTTCAACAGCAACTCCTCCCTCGTAGGACTCTGACCTGCCCTGAACTGCTCCTCAAATTGTGCACCTTGGAAGGAAGAGGCAATGCAACCTTTTGTGAAGCAGCTGCAGCCAACCAATTGTCTCCTGTTCACTGTAAAGTGACTTTAGCTTTCCCACCCCACTGTTACTTAAGAATGAACCAGGGCAGGAAAATAAAATCTGATAATGTGAATTAAGCGTGTAAAAGATCACTTGCGAGTAGCCGCTGCAGAAATCACTTTTAGCCAAAACTGTGTGTGTTTTCAGCTGTATCTTGCAACCCAGGTAATTATGGATGGTGCAGAACAAGCTACAGTATCAACACCTATCCTTTGGGGTTTTTTTTAGCCTAAAACATGAGGTCATCTCCAACACACACAGTTTACATCCCTAGAACTTAGATTTCACCTAAGTACTAGATTTCCCTAGATGGTCTCTGAAATCTTGTTTTCTCGCTTGTCCCCCAAAATACCAGTGAACTCAAAACAACAAAGACATCTAAAGCTGAGTTGGTGTCTACTCACCTGAACACAAAGTCATGGGAGTCAATATCTTGGCCATACTGAGACTGCAGCAGGTTGCCTGAGTTGCCCACGACGGCACATCTCCTGCACGTGTAAGTGTCTCGCTCCTGCAGCGGATCCCTGTCCCCGGGAATGAGCTCAAACAGCTCCTTGAGAGTGCTGTTAATATCCTTTGGAGCTTTCTCTCCTTGCAGTTTCTGTTAGGAAGAAAAACCACTCTAGATTACCGATACAGCTAGTTTCTCTGTGAGCAAGGCATAGCTTGAAATGACTTCTCAAAGGCCCTCTCCTGCAGTATGCATGAGAAGGCTTTGGGATGGGAATATAAAAGCGAAAAACAAAATGTGGAAAATCCTTTTCCACGAACTTCTGGATTCCCACATCTCCTCAGTCTCTATCTAGGCATGGTGGAATAGATCATGTGTTCTCCCCAAGGCTGACCTTTGCAGAATGAATGTTTCTCTGGTGTCTATAAGCCAAATCTCACTCTGGGCCAGATATCTTCTGTTAGGACATGCGTAAGATTTATTTAACCCTCCTAGGAAGGAAAGAAGAGTCTCCAGAAATGTGATGAAGCACAAAAGTGGCTGACGTACCTTCCACAAACTTTGGCATATGCCAGAAGTGAGAGTGGGAGACCTTATTGCTGCTGCTCTGGACTGTGGAGGAACCAGCTGCTAGTGCAATAGGAAACTATGGCAATGTTAGTCCTGAGGACTGGAGATGAAGAATCATGCAAAGAATTCTCCAGGATGAAGAAAACCACCCGGACCTTGGTCATTGTGTCTGTTGCCATGGAGGGAAATGCTTTTGTAGCAGCTCTGTGGTGCATGGTGGAAACAATGGCTGGATCTGGAAGGTAAAGGCAAGGTGCAAGGCAGGTGATGGTCAGACACTCCCTTTCTGGAGCTTTGCTCTCTGAGGGCTACTAAAGAGGTCGGGAGATGTGTCAGGCTCATAAACAGCATTGCCCATCCTCGTGGTGCCACCTACTTGCAAGTTCAGCTCCTAACACAAAATCTGCCCTTGCTTTGCCAGCCCAAGGCAAGGAAAGACTGGGAGAGAGAGAGCAGAAACACCTTTTCCCATGATTCCCAGCGATGGCCTGGGGTAATTTGGCTTTAGTGTCTGATACGTTTCCCTTGGACTGCACCAGGAACTGTTAATTTTCCTGCTATCTCTCTCTAACACAAACAGATGTGTCACTGTAATTTTAGTTTAAATTTCACGCTGTCTCTTTGCAGAGCTGTATAAGGCAACCTTATTTGCACTGAATTGAACAAAAGGTCTGTAGAGCTCAGAACTACAAGACGACACTGTGGCCAAGAACTTGAAACAAAGAAGACAAAGAAATGTTGCATACATGATATTCCTGCTTCCTTGCTAGCATATATACTCATATATAGACTGCACAAGGTGATCAGGATGCAAATTAAATAGGATGTCCAGAAAAGCACTGTCAGTATTACCATGTACATCACTATTCAGTGGCTGGCTTGGGTAATTTAATAGAAGGTTATCTTCTTCTAAATTTGTGTGTGATGCTACAAATACACGTTCACATATGAAAACTCTGGTGGATTCCTTATGAACTCAATCTAGCCTAGTTTTAAAACTACTCTGAAGATATAAAAACCACTTAACGTTAGTAAGCCTGAAGCCTTCAAAATAAATGGAGCCTTCATAGATGCCACAGCCTAGTATCAGGTGTACAATTTGAAAAATCCAACAGTTTTTCTAAGAAGGAACTTACTTTGAGTTATTTGAACATAGAATCATAGAATGGTAGGGGATGGGAGGGACCTTTAGAGATCATCTAGTCCAATTCCCCTGCAGAATCAGGTTCACCTAGATCAGGTTGCATAGGAACATGTCCAGGTGGGTCTTGAAGACCTCCAAGGAAGGAGACTCCACAACCCCTCTGGGCAGCCTGTGCCAGGGCTCCCTCACCCTCACAGTAAAATATTTTTTTCTTATATTTAAGTGGAATTTTTTGTGTTCCAGCTTCATCCCAGTACCCCTTGTCCTGTTGCTAGATACCATCAAAAACAGGGATGCCCCAACCTCCTGACATCCACCCTTTAGATATTTGTAAATGTTAATAAGATCATCATGTGTGCACATACATCTCTGTATACTCTCCCTCAGGTGAATTGACTTTACCTGTGTTTAAGAAATGAAAGGGAAAATCACCAAAATGCACCAAAACATTTTTAAGGACACAATTATTCTGGTGAAAAAAAAAAAAACAGAACAAAACAGAAACCTATTCTTGAACTAATTTTGCCTGAGAAAATTGAGATGGAGAAGGTAATTTTCAGAAAATCCTAAGTGCCTGAGCCTTCTTTTTAAGTTAAAATACAGAATGGTAGCATACTTAAAGGAACTGGAGTATTGGCTTCTGTTTGATACATTAATGTAATAAGAAACATTATCATGAATAGGTATACCTCCATTTACACAGAGCGTAGACCTGCCTTCTCTTTCTGTTATGCTGCTGTCAGTCTATAATAACTTGCATAAAAAATGGGCACCACCAGCTGCCTGAAAGCAGGACACCACCACACTACAGTTCCTTGATTGTACACAACTTCCACAGCAGAGATTATTACTTACGTTAGAGATTCCCTCAGTGACCTCAAACAGGATGATGAACTTATTGCACTGTGTGCTGAACATACATACAATAAGACATCCATTCCTAACTAATTCAAAGTGCTGTGTTTTCATTTCCTCGGTGATTATCTGATTAGACCACACTTTTCCAGCCTAATCTTCAATCAGTACTGGTTAGACTTTGATATTTCAGCAAGACAGAGCAGAGAAAGCAACGAAGTTGGTGAACTCCAAGGCACGCACAGCTTTTAAAAGTTCAGACTTAATGTGCAGCCAGTTCCTTATTGCACAATGTTTACTTGACTTCTTTAAAAAGACCATTTTAATAACATTTCAACTACAAGCCAACTATAGTTCACTTTCCCACACCAAATTTTTGTCCTTTTGTTTGGAGTAATGTTGTCTTTTTTGTTTAACTAACTCCCATCAGTCTGGCCTTTCCCACAGATCAAGAAAAAGACTGGGTGAAAGTCTGTTTGTGCTGGGCAAGGCAGAGCCATGTCTGTACAACGTGACTCTGCTGCAGTAGCATCCTCTCTCCAGGTGCTGTACATGTGTGCCATGGCTATGTGTATGGATATGGCTGCTACAAGTGGGCATTGAAATACCTGACTCTTGTGTCCTCAGAGAAGTGGCTGCTTGTCTCAGAAGTCTGTGCAAACAACTACTGTGTCTAATGATGCAGCATAACCTGTTGCCCAAGTCCAAAAAACATCTTAATCCACCTTGTGTCCACATATAACATAGCACTAGATCACTTAAAACTCCATCTCCCTTCCATAAAATACTTATCTAGCACTTGAGAGTCAACTCCTCACCTGTGGTTGTTAAAAACAACCAACATTGAGAGTCCAGATTGAGAAGTTTCCCTGTTCTTCCAGCTTTAGAAACTCCCCACTTCACGTGCAGAAGTTTTCTAGCTGGTGTTGCATCTTCTTATTTAAAAAGAGCAAAGAGGAAAAAAAAAAGAAAAAGTAACCTGAACGTTTATACACTTCCTTTTTTTAACCATGAAGTTCATTCCAAGGAAGTGCCTGTTGCTCCTTCTCTCACCACTTGTGTGCACACTTCCATGACAATGGACATTGCTGCTTTTATAAACTTCTTTGAAAGCTTCCCTGGGGCTCTCTGGGACCATGACATTGCCAGTGACTGCCAAGAAACAATACTCAAACTTGCCAAGGGGATGCCAAGGGAGGGTGTGAATTCAGGCAAGGCTGCACAGAGCTACTAGCTTGGAGTGCAGTAATGCAGTGCATTACATACAACGTCAAAATCCCAACTTACTAGCAAGTAAAAAACATGTTGCTTAACCTGTAATCGTTGATGTGATGTAGATGCAAATGGAGCCTGGATCCAGACACAACCCTTGTAATGGACAGACAGGTAGAGCTGTGGGTCTGGCAGCAGGCAGCACTGCTGGGGCAGCCCTGCAAGCATGCAGCCAGGCAGCTGAGGAAGCTGCTGTGGCAATACTGGGCTTTGTGGCTTTTCTCATTTTTTTAACTGCTTTTAAATGATAAAAAGGGACAAAAGCCCTATGAGAATCTCTTTTGCACAGACACCAATTGCCTCTCTGCAGCAGTTTGGAGGCATTAATTCTCACATAGCACTTCCCAGCTATAAGAAATTGCACAAAGATTAATCCTAGCAACAGCCTGGTGGGGTAAATCCAGGTAATCTCTATTTTGCAGGTGGAAGGAGAGGTTAGAATGAAACCATCAATTTTGAAAATGCCTCCTTGGTCTGGAAAATATAGCATTATTATTGTTATTTTAATGTCCTGCCATTACTATGCATGAAAGAGATTAAAAGGAAAGAATATAGGGGCTTTCAGGAGTTCAGGCTTTGTTTAATGACTTGTGTCTGTCAAAAAAAAGCATGCTCAAATATGAACATAATGTGCATGTATTATGTAAATAGCACCCAATAATATGCATGTGTCAAATTGTGTGACTTCTGACTTCCACAGCAGGCAAAGGCCACCTTCACATTACCCCAAGGAGCAAAGACCCTGCCTCTGCCAGCTCTGAGTGCCCTCAGCTCTGGCTGCAGAGTGTCTGCAGCTCGGCAGCGCACAGCACAGTGCTTAGAGGGACCTATGAGCTCGAACCATCAGCAGATCCATCTGTGCTTGCCACAGGAGACTCTGGGGCATGAGCCCAGCTGGATGTATGTGGGGGCTGCTTCCACCCAAGCAGTACCACGTCAGGTATCTCCTTTTGCAGCCACCCAGTAGCTACACGCCACCTTCATTGTGCTGAGCTCTTCGTATCGCTTCCAAAGTATCACAGACAGTGTCCCAGTTTTAAAGAAGACTCCTAGTGATCAAAGTATTTGGGTAAATTTTCTACAAAGAGCATTCAAAATGCATGACTCAAGTGCCAAGTAGCTCTGCTATCTTAAAAATAACTGCAGCTGCCACGACTTCCCCAGTCTGTGTGTTGGGGATGCCCTTTTGTTCACCGTCTGCTTAGCAAATCTTTAAGCCCTACATTACTTTTTTTCCCTCCAAACACAGTGACTAAAAGCTAACATTTTCTTTTAGATACGCTAATCATGTGCCCCAAGAGCTGAGCTTTCTCTCAAAATATAAGAAAGCAAACCCCTCCAATATCATAAGACTTGAGATAAAAATTGCTATAACGTGGTAGTTTATGAACAATGTGCTACAGATAAGATTGTGAGGGAACTCTGAGCCTGATTTGACTTATAACAGCTTTAATCCATCAGCCTCGACAGGGTTATTTTGGATGTAGAACAACAGGTTCTGATCTTGTATTTTTAATATTTTATGGCCACTAAAAACAATACCAAAAGCCCCTGAGAATAAAACAAGGAAGCTATAAATAAATGCTATGTTGTGTTACAGCATATAATTCTTTCCTTGTTTCCTTGTACGTGCATTACTTAATTTAGTGGCAATGTCCACAGCATTTGTGTCATGGAATAACAATGAAAAACTTGCAGGTGAACCAGCCCAGTGAGGTGGGCAAGAAAATATTAACACAGAGAAATGTATCACATAACATAAAGTGCCCGATTCCAAAGCAAAAAGACTCTCACAGTCCCTGAGCATGAGGGATGGCAGATGGATGGGCAAAGAGGGAGAGGAGAGAGAGGAATTAGTATGAGAGTAAAGCGTGGTACACACTGATGTTTTTAGTTGTTAAGTAGTGTTTATATGAAGTCAAGGATTTTTTAAGACTCTCATGTCCCACCAGCATGAAGGCTGAAGGGGCACAAGGAGCTGGGAAGGGACACAGCCAGGACAGCTGAGCCAAACTGGCTAAAGACTATTCCATACCATAGGACGTCATGTCCAGCATATAAACTGGAGGAGTTGGCTGGGAGGAGCGGATCGCATAGGTCTCTGAATGGTAATTTCTCTTGCCTTTCACTCTCTTGTCTTTCACTTGTTATCTCACTCTCTTGTTATCTTCCTTTTCATTACTATGATTATAATTATTATTTATTATTATTATTTCAAATATTAAACTGCTCATCTCAACCCAGTTTTACTTGGTTTCAGTTTTCCTTCCCACCCCATCACAGCTGAGGGAAAAGAGGGAATGTCTGTGTGGTACTTAACTGCTGTCTGGAGTTAAATCAGACATTAAAAAAGGGCAAGTTTATCATCTGGGTAGATTTAAGCAAATGAAAAGCAAGTAACAGTCTCTTTGTTCTGTGAATACAGAAACAGTCAGGTACTGTTTCAGGTACCTTCTCCAAAAATGACTCTGTCCCATTCTGCTGGTTTTGACTGAGGTAGAGTTAATTTTTTTGACAGTAGTTGCTATGGTGCTGTGTTTTGTATTTGTGACCAAAATGTTGTTGTTAACACAGAGATGTTTTCGTTGCTGCTGAGCAGTGCTGATACAGAGTCAAGGTCTTTTCTACTCCTCACTCTACCCCACCAGCGAGTGGGCTGGAGGTGCACAAGGAGTTGAGAGGGGATGCAGCCATGACAGCTGATCCCAGCTGACACCAGGGATATCCCAGACCATAGGATGACATATCAGCATATAAACTGGGGGAAGAAGGAGGAAGGGGGTGACATTAAGAGTGATGGTGCCTTCCCAGGCAACCGGAGATGGCTGAACACCTGCCTGCCCATGGGAAGTGAGAAATGAATTGCGGTTTTGCATTGCTTGTGTGTGCAGCTTTTGCTTTACCTATTAAACTTTTCTCACTTTTACCCTTCTAATTTTCTGCCTCATTCCACCAGGTGGTTAGTGAGCGAGTGGCTGTGTGAGGCTTAGTTGCTCTCTGGAGTTAAGCTATGACACCTCTGCGGCAAATGAGCCACTTCAGGGACAGTGACATTGACCTCTTCCCTGCTCCTCACCTGCATGGGTGGCATTGCTGACTCTGGCATCAACAATTTTATGCACAGTTGCCAGGACTACTTCCTTCCAAAAGGCCACATCCTACCAAGTTGGAAGAGCTTAAACCATGTATTCTCCACATAAATCACAAAGTAGCCTGGCAGGCATGTGAAGGGCTGTGAGCAACCACCCCATCCTCTGGCCCCAAGTGTTGCTTCAACTAAAATACTAGTCATTAGGCTCTGAAATTGGTCCTTATTTTTGTGGAGGGACATTAATGCTGCAGAACTATTTAGATGAATAATTCTTATCTACAATAGAGTAACAGGGCTAAAGGAGAGGGCAGACTGGGCTTGGTAGCTTACAGCTCTCCGGCAAGGGCTCTGCCTGTGATTAGTCCAAGTACATCACATGGGTCTCCCCGTGACAGGAAAGTCACAGCCTTATAATAAATAGCTCCAGTACAGTCACTGTCATCGCAGTTACAGCATAACAAAACCACCATGCTATCTGAAATCAGTTCCTGAGATTAAATTCACAGACACTTCTCCCCTGAAATGAAGTTTAAGCAATCTAAGTTTTCCTTGTGCCTCATCTTTTAAGCACAAATATAGTAAAAAGTCACAAATTGTTGAGTAGACAAAGCAAAGAGAGTAAAACCTGGCCATGAGCAATGTTTTCTTTAAGCCTGGCTGAAATCTCAGCATCACTTTGAAGATGAGACTAAAAATGAAGACCAAAAAGAAAGTGCAGTCAGGATGCACCTGGGAATTACTGTAAAAATGACACTGTCTCAGAAAGTCTTACCCAAAGCAACATGTATATAGGAAATAGGTTGCAATGAGGAGCTGAGGCCACATCATGCCTGGGTTTAGCCAGAAGCATCTTTCAGAGGAGTCAGGGTACTTTCTCCACCTACCATTGATTAGGATAAGTATTTTCAGTAAGTAACTGATTTCCAATACGTAAGTTGCTGTTGGGAGACAACAAAATATTTCACACATTGTGGCTGACGGTAACTTCTGTCTGAAAATAAAAGTATAGAATTCTTAGATTTATTTTTACCATCTAAGAAAAAAAATGCTTTGATTTTGTGTTCTGAAGTGGTGTATTCCTTTGAACTTGACCTGAATTCCCACCCCAAAAAAGAATGAAAACACTAAAAATAGGGTTAGACAGCTTGAAACTTACTGGACAGCTTTTATTTGGGTGGAGGGGCGTGGCGAGTAGAAAATAATGACTTTTGGCTGTCCTGAAAGTCATAAAAAAAGAAATAATCCTCCTCAGAAAATATCTGTTTCAAGTTGAGCTGAAGTGAGACATTTATGTTTTTTTTGTTTGTTTTTCGGTTTCACTACAAGAAGGAGAATCAGAAATTCAGAGTTGAGAGTCCCAAGCCTTTTCTTCCTTTTAATTTGTTTTTCTTTCAAAGAGAGAATGTATTTAAACTTCATGTTTAAATCAAAGTGAGGTCTGAGGGCAGAATGCACTGTGGCTTTGATGTGCAAGTTCCCAGGGCAGAGCCCCTTAGCAGAGACACCCTGCCCACCCATCCTGGCTTGCAGGACTCCTTCTCAGCCCCACAGCTCCTGCACTGATGGTAAGATTTAGGACTGATCATCCCACCCTCTACTTAGCACCTCCTCAAGGTGCTGGGTGCTCCCAGTTTCTGTATTGAGAGGCAATTTCAAAACCAGTTTCAATGCTTATGGTGTCCATGAACAATCTCAACTTCTCATTTACTGAGTTCATTTGGGGTATTCCCCCTCTATCAAAAACTGCCAGCTGTCAGATCAGCTCAGCTCCTTGGTGAAAGCTCACATCAGGGCATGGGGATCTAGGACCTGAGCCTATCATCTTCATTTCTCATGGCCCAAGCAAAGCTCAGCTAGGAAAAGTGTCTGGGGTTTGCAGGAAAAACCCACAAGTGATGGGGAATCTGAGCCATGGTCAAGGGGCAGGTGAAAGGATGCAACATCTGGAGTATGTGAAACTCACAGCAAAAAGGAGGCTTTTATCATAAAATAAGGGTGACATCTATGCAACAGTTAAAGACTTTGGAGTTCTATAGCATCTCTTTTTCACCAGTAAATGAAACAGTCCTCAGAGTGTGAAGTGATAAATCAGGTAAAGCTTCATTCCCATAGCACTTGACACCTCCTCCAAAACCTGAATGCCTTCACTGTAAAAATGGAGGGACTGCTGGAGGGGCCTCCCCAGGGCTGAAAGCTCCAAATTCAACATCAAGGCTTGTGCTTACAGTTGCAGGCTGTTGAGTGTTCAAAGAAAGGCACAGGAAGACATTTTTTTTCTGAAGTAGGGTAAAGCAACTCATACCGAAACAGCAATTTGACTGGGGCAAGGCAGCCAGAACCTGTGCTTCGACATCTCAGCAGCACAACCCACGAGAAATTAATTTAATCAAGGTCGTGTTTCAAGAGAACAGGAAAGAAGCTTTAAATAGGAAATAATGTCAGGACACACCTTCTTCCTTTCTATGCTTTTTGAACAAGGTGTCCACTAGCTTTCACAATGCTCAGACCAGCCATTGGACCACTCTGCTCAAGGATCCACGGGGCTGCTCCTTCCCAGTGAGCTGCAGCTGCCCGTGTGCTTTACAGATGTGTTTTACATCATCAGCCACAATGGATACTGTTCTCATAAACACAGAACTAATCATTTCCTGTTAAATCTTCCTAATTAATTACATGTCTTGCAGCAGGGAGAGCCCCAGGGGAATTACATATTTCACAACAAGTTTGCTGCCTCCATGGACAGACAGCAAATGCCATTTTTACCATCTGAAGCGAAACACACTGGCTTAGGGATTCTAGTCTTTGGAAAAGAAGGGGGGAAAAGGCAACACTGACATCTGTAAATTGCACTGCCTAACTCAGCCAGGGACTCTTATAGCTTGGAGCAGGAGAATATGTGCTCTGAGTGGCTGTGAGCTAAACAACACACAGATACCCACTCTCCTCCACCTCTGCCTGCCTCGTCAGCTGAGGTGGCAAATGCTTCTGGCAGGAATCATCTCTCGTTGTCACAGCCTGACACTGCAACCCTCGCACTAATACTGGGCCAGATCCACAGCTCCCACTTACCAGCCACCACCTGTAGCTGTCCTCTGGGATGAAGGCATTTTGTGAGGTCAGGAAAGGTTGCATAGTTGAGTTAAACCTCTGATCAAACCAGAGGGAATGTCCCAGCTCAGAAATGCATGTGTGACAGCTGCACGGTCTCCTGGGGTACTTGAAGAGTTTTTGGACTTGCTCTGAAAACTGCACCATGAGATGTCTCAGATCCCAGGTGGTCGTGGTCACCTGCTGTGTGTAGTTCAGCAGAAATGACGTTACTGTGATGAGCAAAAAGGCGAAGGTAAACACTTTCACATTCCTCTTCCTTACAATGACCATCTTTCCTGCTTGGGTTCTGCCGTCGCCGCTGACCATGTACAATGTAGAGTCCAGTATAAGGCAAAGGGTGCTGCAGGCACCTGCCGATTACCACCTTGGGCTTAGGCTGAACATACCACCTTCGTTACCTTCATCCATAAGGGAAGAAAGCTTTGATCCCTGCAAATGGAACTCAAAACCAGCAAAGCTGGGTATTTCCTTTCACCTTCTCACAGTGCTTCCATGTCTTTTTCCACCTCCTCGTGACCTGCTGCCAATCTGTCCAGATGAGCGTTCAATGAAGACAGACCTCGCTCCTTCCACACACCACAAGATTTAGAGGGGAGCAATATGAGCATTACAATTTAGGTTTTCTGTAGGGCACAAAGCCATTAACTAAAGAAAACAAATTGTAGAATGAAGGGGGTAGTTATTTCTTTCCTCTTTGAAGTTAGTTCGAGAAGGATCAGATCACCCAGCAGAGAGACGTCCATTTAAGCCACGAAGAGCAGTTTGTATCCTGAAGACATACATACACACACAAAAGAGAAAAATTATTGTCAGAAAGTGTTTTGCATTCCTCCCAATCTAATTTCTTTGCATTTCTCTGCCCATCTTCCATCAGCTCAGAGCCCTTGACACAGCAACACCAGCTGCGATTTCTGCTGTGGTATTTGCATACTGAGAAGTTTCAGGGTGAAACTTTAGAAAGGGCAGAGCATCGACCTGTCCTTTTGTATTGAATCAGCCCCAGCGCACTGGCCTTATTTGAATTACAGTTTTCAGCCATTTGAACGGCAATGACTCACCTCCTTCCCTCAGGCTGACCTTGATAGCCACAAGACAGGCAGCAAAAGTATTCATAACTCAAAGCAGCTGAACAAAAAGCGCTCGGTAAAGGAGGGAGGAGCAGGAAAGGGAGGAAGAGGAACTGTTTTTTTTTTCTCTTCCTCCCCCTAACCAGCTTAATTTCTTAAGGATGGGGACTGGACTCATCATGATTCAGAGAAAGCCAAGCAAGAACAGCTCATACGTCCTGGGACACACAGGGCAAATTGAAGTATAAATGGCCTTTGTTTTGTGTGGATTACTGCTAGTTTTTCTGCCAAGGAAGGCTAGGTGAGGGCAGCCTGTGATCTCAGAGAGCTCCTGTGAGACCTCAAGCTAGGCAGAGGGGCAGGGAGCTGCTTTGCTTCAGGGAGCTGGGGGGATACAGAGGGAACCCAAGCCGCTCTCTGTTCCCCTCCTGGTATCCTTTGCTTGGCAGCAGTGATTTACATGAGTTTTTAAAAGTTGAAAAATAGATCACTTCTTTCCACAATGCCATTGTTTTGTAGAAAGAAAGAAAGAAAAACATGTTGTGGTTTTAAAAAACTTCAGATGTTTGCAAAGCGCCCCACAAGTGCCATTGCTGAAAGAAAAAATGAGTAAAAAGAAAAAAAAAAACATAGAGAAGCAACTGCCAGAATAAGTGCAACTTATGAACAACCAAAAGCAAACAAAGAGCAAACCTGCAACTGTTGCCACTAAAATGCATCATCTTAACCCATTCTGTGACCCACACTGAAGCAGGATCCCCCTCAGCTCATCACCCAAATCTAATGCTTCTCCAGACAGGTGGGAGTGCATCTGGTAGCCAGGGCTCTGGGTTGGGTGCAGCATTCTCAGCACTGCTCCCGGCTTTTCTGCTTGGGACCTGTGAGGATCTCCCCAAGGCCAAAGTGCTTTTCCAAGAGGGTTGACATGGTGTTTTGGAGACAGCACGGGCCTGGTGTTTATAGGTGGTGTGTAAATATTTACTGAGCCCCAGAAAGCCAAATCTGAAGATAGGAGCCTCAGCCTGTGGTCTTCAGCCTTTGCTCTGCTTTAGGTTTCTCATCTGCAGCACGTGCTGAGTAGTGTGTACTGTTCAATTAGCTGCTGTTTGCCAAACACCCTGAGATATATTTTAAGTCTGGCCCCTACAAATGCATTTACTGGAGCTCAAAGGCTGACAAGTGGGTCAGGCTGGATAACAAAAGGCTTTATCAACCCCAGCTGCTTGGGCTTGCCTGTGCCAGTCAATTAAACAGCAGCAGGGAACAATCCTGCACTTGCTTTAACTTTTTAGAGGGAAGTTTGAGGGCTAATCAGAAATCTTCCCAACTATTCCCAGGTGCAATTCAGGAACTGTAACCCAAAAGGCAGTGGGAGTGCTGCTGCTGTGCCCTGGACAGTTAGAAAGGAAGCTTGAGAGCATGGCCCGCATGCGCAGCCCAGTCCCTGCCAGCTGGCTTCTGTGCCAGAGAGCGGCCCCAAACACATTTGCTTTACTGGCCTGGTGTAGTTGTTAGTCTAAACAAAAACACAGCCTCTATCCCCCCACCAAAATATGCCAAATCCCAGAAGCAGATTGATTCTCCATTTATGGAGTGGATAATTCAAGAGCTGCGATGCTGGCGGGTCAAACCCCTGCTGCTCTTAACCCTGGGCCAACTCAGTGCTTGTAAACACAGCTCTTGCTCTTCTATTCTTTTATTTTTTAAAGTAGAAGATGGAAGAGGATTATCCAGCCTTTCTTAGAAAAGCCTATAAAATGGAGTATTGTTCATAAAAGAAATAATTCAGGCTTCCAAAACAAACACCCAATTTCACCAATTCTTTTTGTTGGTTTTTTTTGTTTTTTTTTTTTTTTTTGTAACTAAGCTAAAGTTAAATTTAGCTTAAAGGTTAAGGTTAAACTTATATTTAGAACTTGAAAACAACAACAAAAAAAAACCCACCAAAAACAATCCACCACTCAAAACAGTGTTTATGCAGTGAACTGCAGTGTCCTCAAACTCCATCCTGTCTTTTACAGCACGTGATAGGAAGGTGAGAAACCAGAACTCTCAAGGTCTTTTTCCAGTACGGAAATAAACACTGGTTACTCTATTTTAGCTCTCGCTACTTCCAGTTTCCTCTGAGTGTTCAGGTTTCCTATGGATACCCGGGAGAGGAAAAAAACAGATAAAACTGAAAATATAACCTGATAGAAAGGCTCTGGGGACTATAAATATGATAGAGGGCCTGTGGAAAAGGAAGGCTGAAATGAATGAAAAATGCTTTCAGCGAGTTGACTGTGACTTGGACCGGGACCATTTTTTTTCCTTTCTTAAAACACACATTAGATTCACCCAGACATTGGTACTTTCCCTCTTCCCAGCATCTTGCACCATATCAGACTGTCCCTGCGTCTCCCCCTGCTCACATATATTCATAAGTCTTTGCAAAAGGTTTCTATAGGATTCTCCAAGGCTTTGGGAAGTGGGAAGGGCTGGAGTGGTGCCAAAGCAGTGGCTGCTGTGGGAAACTGCGTAGGGCTGCCAACTGCAGCTGTTGGGAATGTTTTACCTCCTGATACTATTTGCCATAGTTAATTTAAGCCATGACAAGTAAGCAGCATGATACCAGCCGCAGTCCTTATCAACATACCTCAGCGTGACCTTGGCTTTAGCACATCTCTGAACAGGCCATTTTGGCCTCAGATACAGAAACAACTTCTGAGGGCTCCAAGTACAGAGACTGAAATGACGGGGCCAGACCTCACCCCAGCCATGGTCCCCTGAGAGTTAAAGAGAACTGAAGCACAGCTTGTGCTGCTGTGTGGGCAGCTGTCCCAGCTCAGATCACGCAAGCAGCAGGTTAAGCTACCTTAAGTGATTGAGTGCTTAAGGTCTTATTTGTAGTCTGGATTTCTCCTGTTACCTTCCACCTCCTCCCTCTTCCTATATATATCCTTGTCCCCACGTAAGGCACCCCTGTACACCCCAGGATAACATCCAGTGACATGTAATGCAGCGAAAACATGCATCACAGAATCTTAAGGGTTGCAAGGGACCTGGAAATACCATCTAGTCCAACCCAAATTTGATGTGTCCCAGGCAAGGGCAGAGAGGGGCAGGTTCAGAGCAAGGAGCATGTTCCTCTGAGCTCTCTTCTGTGCATAGGAGTGGGTTCAATATAATTAAATGGTCGGAAAGGAGTGTGTAGCTTAGGCTTTTGTCTACATATTCTGGGCTCAATTCATTGCAACTATTTGTCCTTACTGTATTCTGGATTTCAGAAAGAAAGAGCTTTTCTTTTCTTATTTATTTATTTTCCCATGGTAGATCTCTTTTTTTTGTAATGTAAACTCACAATCTGAAGAATGTCCCTGGTCTCTTGCCAATTTGGCAATTAGCAGACAAGGATAAAACCACATCGGTTCAGTGGACTAATATAAAGCATTTCTTCACACCTTCATGAAATATGTTTTTTTACAAATCCACCTACAAATGCAATGTTTTCTCATACCACTTGTTAGGTGATGTACTAAAATGTTCATCTGCACACCCACAAAGGAAAACAGAGAGACAACAGCAGGAAAGGGAGCTCAAATAATACCCTGCCCCAGCTGCTCCCAGGCTCATCCCAAGAGCCTTCAGCTCATCAAAGACTTCTCTCCATGGGCCCACAGTGGCACAAAAGCATGTGAGAACCAGAAACCAGGATTCATAAGAAGGGACAGTCTGTCTGGGTCCCTCCCACAGCTGGCCCAGGACAGCATCAGGCTCAAAACATGAAATTCACCCAGATGAGTCAACATTACAGCACCTTTGGGACTGAGATGGGTTGTTGCCTGAGGCATGGTTATGGGGTACAGTGGAAGAACATTTGGAGATTACACAAGATTTGTGTGGTTAGACATGTAATATTAGCAGAATACTTCATGATTGCTTTTAAAAGATGGGTCTAAACCAATAAGCACACAGAAAATAACGACAAAACATCAAGAAAAAAAATCACTGCATTTCTTCTCATGTCCCCGAGTTCTACACTGAGGTAGAATTTGACTCTTTTGATGTCTACTTTCCTAGCAAAGAAATACCAGAATCACTTTGAGGGGATCTTTTTTAGCTTGTGTTAGATGTTGATGGTTCAGGATCCAGCTTTTGCCTTCTGGTCCATAACTCACGTTAAAACCCCTCTGTGAAACGCACTTCTCTAGTTTGAAGTTGCCAGCATTTCCCAGATGCAGCATGTCAGGCAGAAAAGCACAAAGGCAACAGGTAACAGCATCTCTTTACAGAGATATTACAACTTTCCATTCACTGCTTACATAGTTTAAAGGTCCCCAAATCCTTTAAACTCCAAATCTACATGTCCACCTGCCCTTGTAGAAGCTGTGGATGGACAATGTGACCTGCTGCAGCTCTCTCTTCACTGATGGTGGTCATCATATGACCTACAATATTTTACAGCTGAAAACTCTATACTTCAAGGAGTAGAGATTTGCTACAATTCCCCTTCAAGAGACTGTGCTGTGCTAGAAAAGTCTCAGTAGCAAAACTGCAAATGTTCATTTTCATAAGCACAGCCCAGATCCCCATCCTAAAAAAACTCGATGAATTAGTTTCCCGGCTAAGCCACTGACAGCTATATTGTTATAAAGTCTTTTGGCAAAGTAAAGTATGTCCTCAAGCATCTTTCTTGCTGTTTTGGGACGTTTTTCCCATTCACACTTCTTATGAGTAACTACTTGAACAACACTTGGTCTCAAAGCCCTGGCCTGGGAAGGGATGGGAGGTTAAATCTTACTTTACTGTACCCACAAAGGCCCAGAACAGTCTCAGAAGATGTCATCCTGGGGCAGGAAAGAGCTTGTCCCTGGAAAAAATACACATCAATTTCTATCCCAGGTCTGTGCTAAGGGCTGGAGAAGAACAACAGAAGGGATTGTTTCACTCCAAACCACAGGCTTGTCTGCCCTGCCCTGGCTCATCACTGGCTGCCTCCCATTGCCCGGAGCTGGCTAACATTTAGAAAGAAATACTTCATTGGTCTGATACCTTGCCAGAAACCTCTGAGGGTGAGGCTTTTGCTACGTGAGATAGATTGTGCAATTATGAGACAGTCTGGCAGCCCACCAGAGTTAAACATAGGTCAGAATCATGAATCTCCCTAAGCCAGATGATGCTGGGAGTCAGTGCAAGACCTCTGGTCCACCTCCTCCAGTCCAGGAGACCAGACATCAAAGGGCACATGATGGCTGGAGACACAAAGCAGTGCTTCTTGTGCCCAAGCATAGCCTCTGCAACTTCAGTCTGTTCATGGTGTAACTTCTTACATATCACTGGCCTCATGGCACTGGCTGGCAAAAGTGAGCCCTGTCCTTCTTAGGCGCCAAAAGCCACAATAGGATGTAATTTTGGAAAAACACCAGCTGCCACATGCCAATTTCCCCTTTTCCATCCGTACCTTCATCAAAATCAAGCTGCATTTCGTTTCTCAGAGCTAACCAGCTCCTCTCTCCTGTCCATCATTACATCCTCACAGGGATGACATAGTTGCTGCTGTCCTGTGAGGCCACAGCAATTGGAAAAACAGCTCCAAGACTCAATTGCCAATTAATCAGGGAGAAAATGATCTGTAACTCTTCTGCCCCATCCCTGACCATGCTGTGAGGCATAAATCTGTTTGCTTGCCACTGTCAAGCAGAGTCATGGCATGAAAGTCGGATAAGCTGGTTGGTATCAAGCTCTAGGATTCATTAAAATGCTTTACCCCTAGCAACTCCAACTAATCATATCAACACTGCCCAGAAAACAAAACCATTCAGGAACATTCACAAGAAAAAGTAGCTTTAGACAGATTTGGAGACAGCAACTCCTCCATGCTTCTTGAATTTGGAGGCAGCTATTGAGCACTGTTTCATCCATCACAGTGAATAGAAGGAAAACTTGAGGTGGTTTATGGCGTGTAACTGCATGGCATTTTAGGTGCCAGTGAGCTGTAAAAATATCATTACCTACTTGTGTCTGATCAAGGAGCAGCATGCTGGCAGGCTCAGGCTAGCTAGGTAGATAGGACATCTTCCTGGTACCCTAACACAACCTGCCTCTACGTGTGTAACAGCTCTGTGCAGTCAGGGTAAGCAAACAGCTTCTTGTGCAAGATGTATAGAGGAGTAACAGAAACTTGGGTGGGTAATCTGCATTCTGTTGTCTCAAAATATATCTTTATCTTGGCAGAGTATCAGGCATGTTGCTGAGTGTCTGGAAATGAAAGCTCCCTCGCAATGCTTGAGGAAAGGGCTGGAGAATCTGGTTCAGAAAGGGTCACGAGCCTGCTCATACCTTCAGGTGCTGAGAGCTCCCATCTCCCACCAAGGTTAAGACCTTTTGTCCTCCACCACTTCCTCCTCCCTTGCATACTGAGAGTTGCTTCTCCCAAGGGGTGTTTAGCCTAGAGAAATTGCAGTGTGAATATCCTGGATTAATTGTGCTGCCCTCCATAGGCTGTGGTTCCTACTTACATCTTCAGGACAAGTGGAAAATTTTCCTTTGAATGAAGCTGGAAGTGCCATGAAAGATGGTCTGGTTCTAAACATCTCTGCTCTCACCTGTCTACCATGTCTGTGGCAGAAGTTTTCTTAGGAGTTGAGTATGTGTAAGGGTGCACCAAGGCAGCACACAGCCACATCTGCACGCTACAAAGCAACCACCCCATGCAAACTGTCTCTTTGGTGTCTTGTTTGTGGGATAAACTGAAACAGGCCAATGAAAAGGGTAGTTCATTCAAATTTAATGGTCAGCTCCACTGCTGATCTGTTTATGGCCCATTTCTTTGGCTCAACCCTCAGATCAAGTATTTTCAGGACAAAATAGGAGCACCAGAATGAGAGCACTGTCCAGCCAAGCTCCGAACAGTAGTGACTGCATCCGAGAGGCAGGAGGCTGGCAGGTCTCACAAGGGATGTATGGGAAACCAACAATAGAAAAACAAGCTGCTGGTAGTAACATCTTCCACAGCCCCTGTTTTGATAGTGATTTTGGAGGAGCACACTAGCCCTTTGCACACACTCTACTATCAAGAAATGACACCTCTAATTCCCTGATGGTACTTCATATTATTTTATATATTCCAAACTCCCTTCCCCACAGATACATTGATGTTTTAAATACAAAATATATCACTACAAGCTCTCAAAAATATTCTTTTCCTTCCCTATCTTGTGGTTTGCAATGCTGGACATACACATAGACTTGACGGACCGTGAGAACTTTTCTGTTGGGCCAATATCCATCAATGGGTTGGGACAGTCTCTTTTTGTTTCATCTTTACATACAGCAGCACATCAAAAGCCCATCGCTGGAGTAATGAAAACAATAACTCTGTGGTGAAAATCCTAAACTGAAACATCTAAAAGTTCAATTTCTTTAAAAAATATATATCTTTTTTTCACTTCCTTGGAGAAGAGTAAAAAATAAAATCACTTTTACTTGGTTTTACCTTCACATTGGGCTATGTTGGTTTACTTGGTTTTACCTTCATATTGAGCTATGTTGCTAATCCTCTACAGACAGTAAGAATGCTACTTGCAGGTAATCCAAATACAGAAAGACAAATTAACAGTGGCAACAGTGTAGTAGAAAGAGAAACGAGTTAAAAGTATTGTAGAAGTGAATTCCCAGCCATGTATTAGTTTCAGTTTTATAGGATTACAGGTGAGGATATAGGATTATTTCACATCATAGGAGACTCTAACTAAAGGTGTGTAGTGTGTTGACCCTGGCTGGATGACAGATATCCACCAAAGCCGTTCTATCATTCCACCTCCTTGACTGAACAGGGAAGGAGAAAATAGAACAAAAGGCTCTTGGGTGATGAGGACAGGGAGATGACTCACCAATTACCATCATGGGCTAAACAGGTTTATCTTGGGGAGATTAGTTGAAATTATTACCAATCATATTAGAGTGGGATAATGACAAATAAAACCAAATCTTAAAAACATCTTCCTCCCACATGTCTCTTCTTCCTAAGCACAACTCTATTCACAATTTTCTCTGCCTCTTCCCCCATAGCAGCACAGCATGACAGGGAATGGAGTCAGTGGTCAGTTCATCATATGTTGTCTCTGCTTCTCCTTCCTCCTCAGGGAAGACTCCTCAGTCTCTTCCCCTGCTTCAACATGCTGTCTCTCCCATGGGAGACAGTCCTCCATGAACATCTCCAACATTAATCCTTCTAATGAGCTACAGTTCTTGATGAACTGCTCCAGAGTGGGTTCCTGCCATGAGGTGTAGAAACATGTCCTTCAGAAATATCGCTACAGCATGGGCTCCTCACAGGGCTGCAGGTGCATCTCCGCTCTCCCATGGCCTCCATGGCTGCAGGGGCAGGTCCTCACCATGGGCTGCAGGGGAATCTCTGCTCTGGCATCTGGAGCATCTCCTCCCCTCCTTCTTCACTGACCTTGGTGTCTGCAGAATTGTTGCTCTCACATATTCTCACTCTCTGGCTGCTGTTGCAGTTTTATTTCCCCTTAAATATCTTATCCCAGAGGAGCTATCATCATGGCTGATGGGGCTCAGCCTTGGCCAGCCAGGTGTCCATCTTGCAGATGGCTGGCATTGGCTCTGTTGGACATGGGAGAAGGTTCTAGCAGCTTCTCACAGAAGCCACCTCTGTAGCTCCTCCACTACCAAAACCTTGTCAAGAAAACCCAATACAAAGTGGAACTCATTTACAGCAAGTGTTCCGGTAGACCATGTACGAGTATCCAACTCAATGATATTTACCAATCTGTTTCTTGGTTAAAACTGGGAAATGTATGTGACTATAAATCCAATTGCTCACATGGAACAGTCTTGAGAGAAGATGCTGTGAACAGTCCTGATTTCTGACATTAAGAGGGTGATTAACACACCACAGGGATCCTCATGGCATTATAATTCTAAATGCAGAGCTGGATTAAATGATAATGATAATGATAATATTGACGGCATTGTCAATAATCCCTAAAATCTAGGAAACATGTTTCTCATTTGAGCATCTCTGACTCTCTTTGCCAGGATTCCTGCCCTGAAGCAATACCAAGCAGTTGTTGGCACTGTGAGGTTTGTTAACTTCTGTTCACGCTGATGGGGCTCCTCATTAAACCAACAGCCTTTCTCTTACAATCGATGACACCAACTGATACGGCTCTGCATTAAACATTTATTCATCAGGCAGGCTGAATTCATTCTCCAGAAGGTTTAATGACACTACAGGGATTTTCTCCTTCATTAACCTGGGATTTACGTTTAG
This sequence comes from Urocolius indicus, assembly GCA_013401255.1. NCBI lineage: Eukaryota > Metazoa > Chordata > Aves > Coliiformes > Coliidae > Urocolius > Urocolius indicus. The sequence goes on along the minus strand of WBNH01007162.1, from coordinate 65,579 downwards.
TCTTTCTTGTGCTACAAAGGTGTCAAACTGCCCACAATTAAATTCAGAGGTTTTTGAACATCTGTGCATAGTCTGGACCTGGCAGTCAGTGCAAGCTATGGCAAGTACAAGTACAAAATAATACTTCATGTTCTCCATTTACTGTGCACACTTCTGACAGTTTGGCAGCCACAGTAAGTTTATACGGAGTCAATAAATAACACATTAAAAATATATCACAGATATAAGTAACACATTTGATAACTAATACACTGTGTTACAAGCCAGAATTACAAAGCCATTAGGCAGCTACTTTAATTGATTGATCACTTATACAACCCTAATGGGAGTGCTTGACCTGTTTAGATCTAAATGCACTGCGTGCTTTTACTCCCAGTTCGGGCATCATGTAGTCTCTGTGCATATGGTGATGGTCTCATTCCAGGTTTTGCCCCTCATCTACAATGGTGCTGACATTCAGGAAAGAAAGGAATGATTCAGACTGCTTTTTATCCAGAGGACTACCAAACTCTAAGCTGTCTCTAATACCTGATGGACAGAAGCTGCTGCTCAGTGCAGGCAATATGAGTATGACCCTTTGGTGCTCCATCAGCAGAAGCTTTGCTTTGGACTATATAGTAGCCTGGGTTCAGCAAAACCACGGGATTTCAATGAAGAAGAAATTTTTTCTTCTTTGTCAGGACTTTTAAAGCTTTTCTAGAGAAACAAAGATTAGCATATATCAGAGTGGCACAGAAAAGGCTTCCCATAATCCTGAATATGAAAATATGTCAAGAGCTGCATGCAAAATGGATTTGCATATATCAGAGTTGCACATACAGCCCCATTCGACTGGGCATCCTGAGTGCATTTAAAATGTTAATACTGAATTATATGGCTGCTGATAATTGAATGCTGGAGAAATACACACAGACATGCACAAAGTATTGCATCTTTTCCACTGGTCTGTCTTAGATGGTTAAAGCATAAAAAGGGAGACTACTAAGGTAGACAGCAATACTTGAATATTTAAGGGCTTTCTGGTTCAAAGGAAATTCAAAGTATCACTTACCCATACAGAAATAATTAGCAGAGGAAGATTTAATTTATTTAGTATTAACATTTTCAATGTTAAAGTGGCATCATACTATCATCCACTGATTTTGTAAAAGCAGAAATTGCAATACAAGAAAGTGGTAATCAATTCAATATTGCTTCAGTCTTGCCCTCTGCAGTGCTGCCAACCACATCCTACCTAGGAATCAAGCCATAGCAGGCCAAATGCTGGAAACATCAGCCTGGATTTTCTTGTTTACTTATGACAAAGAGTGGAAGAGGGAAGTTCTCTGTCCTTGGGCCCTGATTATTCAACCAGGATGGAAAAGCCCCTGCTGCTTACTTTTCTCAATATCTGTCCACTTGATGGTGCATTAGAAAACCAAGAACATTTTTCTCCTGCATCAGCAGAAGGTAAACACTAGTCCTGCACAGGCTGGTTTGGTGCTGGTCAGAAACCTCGGTTTCAGTCCTTAGGTCACTGTCCTAAAGTGACCATAACTGTGTCAGCACTACATCAGCACAAACCCCACAGAGAAGCAACATCTAACACTAAATCCTATCTTTGGGTTCAAGAGCACATCTCCCATTCAAACATGGAGAACAGGATTCCAAATTCATTGCAATGCCCTTTCCCAGTGTAAAACATCCCTCTGATTTCAGTAGCACAGGGAAACTTTTTCTTCTAAAATGGGGCTTACAAAAACGTCCCCTTTTGCTCTAGCAACAAAGCTCCTGGCAAGTTTTAATGGGCACAGTGTTAAAAACTAACAATCTCCAATGACCAAAGGCAGCAAAGCCCTGGAGGCTTGGAGTTTTCTCAAAGTTTTTGTGTCTAGAAGTTTGCTTTGTAAGTGGGAGCTACAGGATTTTTGTGTTTTGCCTTTATTTCACCTTTCATTAAAACCTCTCAAAGATTTGCTGGGAACTGTGTACCAAGAAAATCTTGAAAATAGGCTGTTCTGCTTGCCTTGGTTATAAACAGGGTAAGATGAGTTTTTCATCTCTTTTATTACTTCTCTCTTGCTAAAAAAAAAAACCCTAAAAATAAAAAAGTGAATGCTGAAAAATAATGACTGCATCCAAAGGAAAGTTCATTGCAAACAGAGCTTAAATGTTCCCAGAGAAGAACTGACCTATGACTTCTTATGGAGGAGATGCAGCATCGGCTAAAGGGCATTGTTGTTTTTAAGTTGATTTAAAAAAGGACAAGAGTCTGCAGCCCCAGAAACGTTGTCACACTCAGCTACAACGGCTTGATTCAGTAGTTGTTGCTGGGGTGTTCTCATGTTTAGGAGAAGATAGTGGATACCAGTGGATCCTGCTCTCAGCAGATTGCTGGATCACTCTTAGATCTTTGTGCAAAAGGTAAAGTTTCCAATGACCAGCATTACTGCTGCAGAGACATTTCCAAACTTCCAGCTGGTGGAAATCGTTCTGATTTTACAGCCTTCTATACTTCTTACTTGTGAATTTCATTGACCCTCCTTTGATTTACATTCACAGCAGATCTGGTGCATCACTGCTTTGTACGGGAATCCATGAGGCAAGTGTGGGAGACAGACGGCAACGGGGCTCACAGTGACAGCACATGGCATAGGGAGGCAAAAAGATCTTGCCTGAGTTTTACAAATATATGCAGTCATTTCTGTTCACAGAGCTACCAGCCAGAAAGGCAGACGAGGAGAGGATTGCCTACCCCTCACAGCCACTCAGCGAGGTGCAGCTCCTGGCTGACACCTGAAACTGAGTCGGTTTGGCTTTAGTTCTGGACATTTGTTCACAGACTCGTAGGAGGCTCAGCTGGGTGAGGTGCTGAGAGCTTTCCTTCCATGCAAAGGCAGCACCAACCTTAACTATTTAATAGAAGCTTGTCTAACTCCTTCTGAAAACAGCCAGTAGAGGAAATTCTCCCGGGTCTCCAAGCAATTTGTTATTAGTAGAAGAACATTCCTCACTCAGACAACAGCAAAAAAACCCTTTCCTAAACTCCCACTTGAGTTATCAGTCTTAAAGAAAGAAATTGAAACAAGTCTTGCCTTCAGATGAAAAGCTATGCTGCAAACCTTTCAGTCCTGAATCAAAACCAAATTTGTTGGGAACATCTCAAAGCATTGCCCTGTAACATCTATGAGCATCCACCTGCTACTGAAGTGCACCCTGGCTTGCAGAGGGCAAGAATCATAGAATGACAGAATTGTTTAGGTTGTAAAAGACTTTTGAGATCATTGAGTCCAATTATTGACCCAGCACTGCCCCATCCACCACTAAACCATGTCTCTAAATGCCACATCTACAAGTCTTTTAAACACCTCCAGGGATGGTGACTCCATCACCTCCCTAGGAAGCCTGTGTCAATGCTTCATAAAACTTTCTGTGAATAATTTTTTCTTAATATCCAATCTAAACCTTCCCTAGCACAACCTGAAGCTGTTCACTCTTATCTTATTGCTCGTGACCTGGGAGAAGACAATGACACCCACCTCACCCCAACCTCCTTTCAGGTAGTTGTAGAGAGTGATAAAGTCTCCCCTCAGCCTCCTTTTCTCCAAGCTAAACAACACGAGGAGAAATGTCCCCCTGCTTCCAGATACAGGTGTCCTGGAAAACAGCTGTAGCCTGTGATCTTATTCCTCACTTATAGGACACAGCACTATGCTGAGAATGACCTCCCTGCAGAAGCAGGTTCACCTAGATCAGGTTGCATAGGAACATGTTCTGGTGGGTCTTGAAGACCTCCAAGGAAGGAGATTCCACTACCGCTCTGGGCGGTCTGTGCCAGGGCTCTCTCACCTGAACAGTAAAATAATTTTTTCTTACATTTAAGTGGGAATTTTTGTGTTCCAGCTTCATCCCATTATCCCTTGTCCTGTTGCTAGCTACTATAGAAAAAAGGGATGTCCTAACCTCCTGACACCCATCATTTAGATATTTGTAAATGTTAATAAGATCATCATGTGTGCACATACATCTCTGTATACTCTCCCTCAGGTGAATTGACTTTACCTGTGTTTAAGAAATGAAAGGGAAAATCACCAAAATGCACCAAAACATTTTTAAGGACACAATTATTCTGGTGAAAAAAAAAAAAAACAGAACAAAATCCCCCTCAGTCTCCTCTTCTACAGACTAAACAGCCCCAGTTCCTGCAGCCTTTCCTCATATGAAAGATGTTCCTAGCCAAATTTCTGGCGATCTGAACTCAAACAACCTCTGGCCATGATAAAAAGACTCTTCTACAGCAAGGGCTGAAACAAATGAGGGAGACATCACTCCTCTTCCTCCCCTGGCTTGTATTAGAATGATAGAACCATAGATTAGTTTGGGTTGGAAGAGGCATTTAAAGATTATCAAATCCAAATCCACCGCAGTGAGCAGTGACATCTTCCCCTAGATGAGGTTGCTCAGAGTCCCATCCAGTCAGACTTGGAATGTTTCCAGCAATAAGCTATCTATCACCTGTCTGGGCAACTTGATCCCATGTTTCAACACCTCCATGGTAAAAAGTTTCTTCCTTATATCTATACTGAATCTCCTTTTAGTTTAAAATCACTACCCCTTGTCCTATTGCAACAGTCCCTACAGTATTACCAGTACCCCTCTGGTACTGGTAATACTCATCCTCTGGAAAGCAGGGCTGAGACTCCAATGCATCCATGGGGTGAAACATGATTTACAGCTCAACCCGCTCAGGACAGGCAGGATAAAAATGGGACTTGCTTTCAATAACAACTGTATAAAAGCTGTGGAGGTGAGCTGCATGTTTGGTGAGCAGGGTCCACCACATCATTACAGCAGAGGGAGGGAATGAAAAAGTTTTTGCAGCCCCACTGGTGCTACTGGTGAGGAACAGAAGCCCCTTGTTTCCTAGATGCCTATCAGCAGTGCTTCCCTCCATGCAGGTGAGGTTCCTGTGGGAGATACCTGCTGCCCTAAGCCCAGATAGATGTCTGTGTTCTCCCAACCACAGGCTATCTAACCCTGATGTGTAAAGCCCTTGGTTTGGCAGGTGTTGCACATTACTTTGAGTTGGCCAAACATCTTTAAAAGACTGTGGAAATACCAAGCTAATTAAGAAATGGAAATAGATCTGTCTTCCTGATAAGCAAATGAAGAAAGGAAAACACTAATAGACCTAGACAAAAAAAAAAAGGAAGACTGGCAACGTCAGACTGGAAGTGACAAAATCCAGGTGACATTTGTGGCTGCATGGTGACAAACAAGGAATAGCCAAAGCACTCATTAATTTCATTTGGGGTACTCTACTTGAGACGTTTAGGAGGTTGAGTTTCCAGAAATGCAGAGCATCCAACTCCCATTGGTTTACACAGTTTTAGCAACTCAACACTCTCAAAGAGCCAGAACAGAATCCCTCAGGATTACTGTTGCTGAAACTGAGAAACCTCAAATTTACTCATTTTCTGCAACATCCAGCTTTGAACTGACATCATCTCTTCCGCTGCTCATCCACAGACATTGTACACGCCCTAGCTGAGACAGGGGTTTGCTACCAGTTTCGAAGCCCATTGGAAAGACATCACAAAAAAGGACTTTATGTCTCATTTACCAACTCATTGAAGCTGGTTTGCTATAGGAGAATTAACCTGGGGCCAGACCCTTGGAAAGAGTGTTGGCCCAGAATAAGCTGGCTATTCCACCCCCATGACAATTCAATACCACAGGCCTTTTTTTAAATGATCTGTCCAAACACCACTGTGCACAAGACATGCCTCCTGTCAGCTCTGCTTTACAAAAGGGAAAAGAGGTAAGCAAGCCTGTGGGCATCAAGCTTCTTCTCACCCTTACAGAGGCTGAGGTAGAAATGCAACGTCTATCCCTGGCTCTGGACTCTCCTCTTGACTCCATTCCTTCCTTTTTCCAGTACTGCTCAGCATTTCAAAGGTAAACTGTTAAGAGTGGGAAGCTGGAGCAGTAACAGAAACTCTGCTTTGCCCTTTGCAACTCCCATCATACCACCAACTCACAGCTTTTTCAGGGCTGTGTTTCAGCCAGGGTCCTCCAAGCACTTGTTAGGCAGCTGTCCCTGGCAGGGGTAAAAATTAGTTTAAGACAGACTTGGCTGCTGTTCCCATCACTCTCTGCCAAGTCTTATGCCGCCTTCAGCAAATTTTCTGGCATAATGGGCCACAGTCAGACTGAAAAAGAATCACAAGCCATGCAATGGCTACTGATAAAGGCAATTTAGTTTGCAAATGCACAGATAGCCATCTTAACATCAAGAAGGTAAAAGCAGATTCAAAGTATTAAAAAATGTATTTTAAGGCTTCTTTGGTCCAATTCACATCCTTGTGCATATGTTTGTGATGATTCAAGCAGTCACAGCTGTCACTTCTCTGTCACTGCTTATGGGAGTTTGGGGATCCACCAGAGAGCCAGTACCCACCCTGTCCCTGGCTATGCTGGGATGTTAAGCCCTATTACCAATTCCAAGGGTATTCTTTTTACAGTGGCTATTGCTGTGGAGCTTTCTGTGAGGGTGACATAACACTGGAACAAGTTGCCCAGGGAGGCTGTGGAGTCTCCTTCTTTGGAGATCTTCAATACCTGCCTAGACACGTTCCTATGTGACTTGATCTAAGAGGACCTGCTTCTGCAGGGGGGTTGGACTAGATGATCTCTAAAGGTCCCTTCCAACCCTGCAATTCTATGATTCTATGAGTCTATGATTTCCCATTCCCATCCACCTCTGCTGGCACCAACAGAGCTGCCAATTCAAGTTACCATCCCCTGCTCTCCCTACGCCAATCTCCCTTTACATGAACTCTCGAGTTAAGGAGTCACAGGCTGCTTTTTATAACTTTACCACCAAGTTTTTCTCCCACCGCTCTGGATAAGATTAGCCACCGAAACTCAATTGTGTTGCTATAGCAGTAATAAGAAAAAGAAATGGTTTCCCTACTGTAAAAAAAAAAATAATAAAAATATCAATAATATGTATTACTGTGTAAAGTCCCTGACATTAATTATAAATAAATGCTGGGCCTACTAAAATAAGAGAGTGGATTTACGGCAGCAGGCTGCACGCTGCTGCTGAAGCCTACGCGGCTGCCACGCCACAGCCACCAAAGAGAAGAAAATATTGGGGACTGCAGTTTGTATTTTATTGCTGAGGAAAATGAATGTGTAAATGGCAATAAAATGCACAATTATTTAGCGCAGACGCAAAATACTCCACAGAGTTTATAGGCTGATGGATGGCTTGCCTGCCTGCCCTAATTTACCATAAAACAAGGAAGACAAGGACGGAGGGAAATAAACAATGGCTCCTGTCAATATGATTAGCTGCGAGATGCCAGGTGAAAGCAGCTGGTCACCGAAGAGGGTAACACTGCACTGCTTCAGCTGGCTTTTGCTTCAGTAATTCATCCCGGATTGCTGTGCTGCTTGGCAAAGGCAGTCACAGGAACTGAGTTAGAAGGCAGGGATTATTGCTCCCAGAGCCTTTACGTGCTCCATTGCTGGTGTAGAAGGATGGAGCAGCCGCCTGGGGTGGGGTGAGGGCTCTGTGCCTGTGGTGGGAGGAAGGGGTTACTGAGCAGCCTTGGAACGTGGCAATTTTGGGACAAGAGAAATGCTTGTTGATACTGAATTCATTGGTCAGCTGTCAGGGACATCATCTGTGACATGACAAGAGGCGAGAAGGGACTAAAAAAGATTGAGGGGGAAAAAAAAGGTAAAAGGCCTTCAATGCCAAAAGCAAAGAGAGGGCAGGGAAGAAGCATTTGAACTTGTTCACCNCAAAAAAAAAAAGGAAGACTGGCAACGTCAGACTGGAAGTGACAAAATCCAGGTGACATTTGTGGCTGCATGGTGACAAACAAGGAATAGCCAAAGCACTCATTAATTTCATTTGGGGTACTCTACTTGAGACGTTTAGGAGGTTGAGTTTCCAGAAATGCAGAGCATCCAACTCCCATTGGTTTACACAGTTTTAGCAACTCAACACTCTCAAAGAGCCAGAACAGAATCCCTCAGGATTACTGTTGCTGAAACTGAGAAACCTCAAATTTACTCATTTTCTGCAACATCCAGCTTTGAACTGACATCATCTCTTCCGCTGCTCATCCACAGACATTGTACACGCCCTAGCTGAGACAGGGGTTTGCTACCAGTTTCGAAGCCCATTGGAAAGACATCACAAAAAAGGACTTTATGTCTCATTTACCAACTCATTGAAGCTGGTTTGCTATAGGAGAATTAACCTGGGGCCAGACCCTTGGAAAGAGTGTTGGCCCAGAATAAGCTGGCTATTCCACCCCCATGACAATTCAATACCACAGGCCTTTTTTTAAATGATCTGTCCAAACACCACTGTGCACAAGACATGCCTCCTGTCAGCTCTGCTTTACAAAAGGGAAAAGAGGTAAGCAAGCCTGTGGGCATCAAGCTTCTTCTCACCCTTACAGAGGCTGAGGTAGAAATGCAACGTCTATCCCTGGCTCTGGACTCTCCTCTTGACTCCATTCCTTCCTTTTTCCAGTACTGCTCAGCATTTCAAAGGTAAACTGTTAAGAGTGGGAAGCTGGAGCAGTAACAGAAACTCTGCTTTGCCCTTTGCAACTCCCATCATACCACCAACTCACAGCTTTTTCAGGGCTGTGTTTCAGCCAGGGTCCTCCAAGCACTTGTTAGGCAGCTGTCCCTGGCAGGGGTAAAAATTAGTTTAAGACAGACTTGGCTGCTGTTCCCATCACTCTCTGCCAAGTCTTATGCCGCCTTCAGCAAATTTTCTGGCATAATGGGCCACAGTCAGACTGAAAAAGAATCACAAGCCATGCAATGGCTACTGATAAAGGCAATTTAGTTTGCAAATGCACAGATAGCCATCTTAACATCAAGAAGGTAAAAGCAGATTCAAAGTATTAAAAAATGTATTTTAAGGCTTCTTTGGTCCAATTCACATCCTTGTGCATATGTTTGTGATGATTCAAGCAGTCACAGCTGTCACTTCTCTGTCACTGCTTATGGGAGTTTGGGGATCCACCAGAGAGCCAGTACCCACCCTGTCCCTGGCTATGCTGGGATGTTAAGCCCTATTACCAATTCCAAGGGTATTCTTTTTACAGTGGCTATTGCTGTGGAGCTTTCTGTGAGGGTGACATAACACTGGAACAAGTTGCCCAGGGAGGCTGTGGAGTCTCCTTCTTTGGAGATCTTCAATACCTGCCTAGACACGTTCCTATGTGACTTGATCTAAGAGGACCTGCTTCTGCAGGGGGGTTGGACTAGATGATCTCTAAAGGTCCCTTCCAACCCTGCAATTCTATGATTCTATGAGTCTATGATTTCCCATTCCCACCCACCTCTGCTGGCACCAACAGAGCTGCCAATTCAAGTTACCATCCCCTGCTCTCCCTACGCCAATCTCCCTTTACATGAACTCTCGAGTTAAGGAGTCACAGGCTGCTTTTTATAACTTTACCACCAAGTTTTTCTCCCACCGCTCTGGATAAGATTAGCCACCGAAACTCAATTGTGTTGCTATAGCAGTAATAAGAAAAAGAAATGGTTTCCCTACTGTAAAAAAAAAAATAATAAAAATATCAATAATATGTATTACTGTGTAAAGTCCCTGACATTAATTATAAATAAATGCTGGGCCTACTAAAATAAGAGAGTGGATTTACGGCAGCAGGCTGCACGCTGCTGCTGAAGCCTACGCGGCTGCCACGCCACAGCCACCAAAGAGAAGAAAATATTGGGGACTGCAGTTTGTATTTTATTGCTGAGGAAAATGAATGTGTAAATGGCAATAAAATGCACAATTATTTAGCGCAGATGCAAAATACTCCACAGAGTTTATAGGCTGATGGATGGCTTGCCTGCCTGCCCTAATTTACCATAAAACAAGGAAGACAAGGACGGAGGGAAATAAACAATGGCTCCTGTCAATATGATTAGCTGCGAGATGCCAGGTGAAAGCAGCTGGTCACCGAAGAGGGTAACACTGCACTGCTTCAGCTGGCTTTTGCTTCAGTAATTCATCCCGGATTGCTGTGCTGCTTGGCAAAGGCAGTCACAGGAACTGAGTTAGAAGGCAGGGATTATTGCTCCCAGAGCCTTTACGTGCTCCATTGCTGGTGTAGAAGGATGGAGCAGCCGCCTGGGGTGGGGTGAGGGCTCTGTGCCTGTGGTGGGAGGAAGGGGTTACTGAGCAGCCTTGGAACGTGGCAATTTTGGGACAAGAGAAATGCTTGTTGATACTGAATTCATTGGTCAGCTGTCAGGGGCATCATCTGTGACATGACAAGAGGCGAGAAGGGACTAAAAAAGATTGAGGGGGAAAAAAAAGGTAAAAGGCCTTCAATGCCAAAAGCAAAGAGAGGGCAGGGAAGAAGCATTTGAACTTGTTCACCACAGTCATAAGACAGAGGACAAAGTGAAGCTGCCTTAGTGCAAGGGAAAATGGTGTGTGACCTACTGTGTGACTTTGACTCAGATAAATCCATGGGGCCAGATGGAACCGACTCAAAGGTAGAGAGGGAGCTGGTGGAAGTACTCACAGAGCCACTCTCCATCATCTACCAGCAGACTTGACTGATTGGGGAGGTCCCAGAGGACTGGAGGATGGCAAATGTGACCCCCATCTACAAGCAGGGCCAGAAGGAGGATCCTGGGAACTATAGGTCTGTCAGCCTGATCTCAGTGCCAGGGAAGTTCATCCTGAGTGTCATCCTGAGGCACATACAGGATAACCAAAGGTTCAGGCCGAGTCAACATGGCTTTATGAAGGGTAGGTCCTGTTTGACCAATCTGATCTCCTTCTATGACAAGGGGACCCGCTAAGTGGCTGAGGGAAAGGCTATGGATGTGGTCTTCTTGGATCTCAGTAAGGCTTTTGACGCAATGTCCCACAGCATCCTCCTGGAGAAACTGGCTGTCCATGGCTTGGATGGACCTGCTCTGAGGTGGATGGAAAACTGGCTGGAAGGCTGGGCCCAGAGAATCCTAGTGAATGGAACTTAATCCAGTTGATGGCCACTCACCAGTGGTGTTCCCCGGGGCTCGGTGCTGGTGCCTGTTCTGTTTAATGCCTTTAACAATGATCTGGATCAAGTGCACCCTCAGGTGACAACAAACTAGGCAAATGCATAGACCTGCTTGAGGACAGGAAGGCCTTTCAGAGGACTTGGACAGGCTGGATAGATGAGCCAAGGCTAATTGCATGAGGTTCAACAAAGTCAACTGCTGTGTCTTGCATTTGGGCCACAACAATCCCACGCAGCACTACAAGCTTGGGACAGAGTAGCTTGAGAGTTGTCTTGCAGAAAAGGACCTGGAGGTGTTAAACAATAAGTGCTGAACATGAGCCAGCCATGTGACCAGATGGCCAAGAAGGCCAATGGCATCCTGGCTTGTATCATAAATAGTGTGACCAGCAGGACCAAGGAGGTGGTTTTTCCCTTGTACTCAGCACTATTTAGGCTGCACCTTGAATACTATGTTCACTTCTGGGCTTTTCACTACAAGAAGGACATGGAGGTGCTGGAGTACATCCAGAGATGGGCAACAAAGCTGGTGAAGAGTCTAGAGAACAGATCTTATGAGGCATGGCCAAGGGAGCTGGGGATGTTTAGCCTAGAGAAGAGAAGGCTGAAACAGGATCATTCTCTACAACTACCTGAAAAGAAGCTGTAGTGGAGATGGAAGACAATCTCTTCTCTGTAGTAAAAAATATATAGAACACAAGCAAATGCCCTGAAATTGCACCAAGGGAGATTTATGTTGAATTTTAGGAAGAACTTTTTCACCGAGAGGGTCATTAAGCATTGGAATGAGCTGCCCAGGGAGCTCGTGGAGTCACCATCCCTTAGAGATATTCAAAAGACATGCACAAGAAGTGCTGAGGGATATGGTTTAGTGCTTGGCAGTGGGAGGTTAGTGGTTGGACTTGATGATCTTAAAGGTCTCTTCCAACGAAAATGATTCTATGAAACACTTTAAGTGATAATGTAATCTGCAGATGGAGTGCTAGCAGCTGGCTGCAATTCAGCAGCCCATGGTGATGCCTGCAAAGGAGCCACAGGGTCCTGGGCTGGGCCCTGGCAGGACAGTTATCTGCTGCCTCCACCTACACCTAGAAGACACCATACCATCATCACCCACACTACTCAAACAGTTTTGAGTGTAACATGGGAACGTATTATCAACTCAAGGTCCTTATTTGTTTGTTTTCTATGTATCTCCACGTAGCCATACAAGTACACATCTTACACACTGCCTTTTTCCAGAGCAAAGAAGCCATGTGCAGCTACACATATTTGCACAACTTCTTGAAGGCCACTGAGGTTGCAGAGATGTGAACCTGGTGCTCTGTGTGGTATTACTGCAGGTTCCTCATGCAGACAGTGCTGTTTTTGCAGAGGGTGAAGAGTTACCCAGAGGTGATAGAGCAGGTGAGTGGAGGTGGATAAGCTCTCAGGTTACTCCCCACAAACAGCAGAGATGAGAGTTTGGCACTGCCTCACACTCTCAACTCACACTATTAATTTCCAAGTTAAATTTCAAAGTTAAATTCCTCCACTGAGTGACCAAGGCACACGGACTCACTCCCTCCACTGACCAACATGAAGAGCCTCATCCTCCCATTTACTGCACTCCTAATTTAGATGTGAAAATTTAGTACCTAAGGAGAGGCAGTGTGAATAACCCAAAGTGCAAGGGAAGGATATATTAGCTGATGACAGAGATTCTTTACCCTGCTGGACTTGTCAGTGTATTTTGAGCTTGCTCTGAGTTCATATAAAGCCAGCTGAGTCTTCCAAATTATTTCCACTATTCCTTTTATCTGAAGTCCCTTTTTAAAAAATTCAGGGTGAATTTTAAGGTTGCCTCTGTCTAAAGCAGTGCAGACGTTATGTACAGGATAGCTCATATATTGAATAGAATCAGGACAAAAAAAGTAACAGAATGGGGACAAGTGCCTTCCATCCAGATCTTTAATAAGGACTCCAGAAGCAGGTCCTGCAAGCAGGATCTTACTCGAGCTAGAACAAGGGTCCTGTGAAGGACTCCTGATGTGACTTGTCAGACCAGGTTCAAAGCATAAAGCCAACAGAAAAGCCTCTAACCACACGTGCCAGGACCTTTCATCAATTACCGAGCTGCAACATAGAATCAAAAGTAGAACACTAAATACCAAGTTCTGCCCTTCCCCAATCATTTCCCCTTATAAGAGAGGAAAAAAAAAAACCCATTAGTAATTATCAGTGTGACTGCCTACTTGGATTTCAGAGCAGATAATAAATAGTACATCCGTCTTTTAGCTATTAACATAACTAAGCTTATTGCATAATTGCATAATATCTGCTTATTTTTGGAAATCAGCCTTTTCTACCGGTCCCAACAGCACATTACTGTGTTGGCAGGACAGTAACAGGCAGCAGCTTTAGAGTGAATACGAGAACTTCTTCAGATGAAACGCACCTGCCAAGAATTTTGTCTTGGAAGTCTAAGTCACCAATTATAGAACGGTTTGAAAGAGTCTCCTTGGCTTAAGAGTCCCCTTGACCAGCTTTGCTGTAGCTTCCACTTCGTTTGGCTGTGTGACATTTGCTGTTCGTTTATCTTACAACTGATTACAAAGATAACTTTGGTAGTGACAACTCCTCTGTCAGATTACACACTCAGAGTTCTGATATGACACATCTCCTCCTACCTTTCCTTGCTCAGGACAAAACCTGTTGCTCCAAAGTTGGGGTTAGATTGTCAGAAAATGGGCCATAATGCCTACTGCACCCTATGCTGGTTCTGATCGCTGGAGGTGGAGGCTTCCTGGGCCATGCAGGGGAGGAACTCCACCAGAACACTTTGATTGGGCTTGGGCCCCAAGATATCTCATCCCTGCACCACCAACAGATCTGCAACAGCTGGGTAGCTCCTATGATGTTTTGATGGCTTCTTTCTGCTGTTTTATGCTAGCTTGCAAAAACTGGTGGCACAGTCTGAATAACTGGTCCCACTGTGCTTGTCATCCTATGTTCATACTCCTCAGTTCTAGCCTCATAAAAATCCCAATTGCTGGTCTTGGAATGATAAAGCAGCATTTCAGAATTTACTCCTGCTTCCATGCAATGCTATCAATCACATCCAACATATATTTTATAGTGCTTCCTGTGGTGGGTTGACCCTGGCTGGATGCCAGGTACCCACCAAAGCTGCTCTCCACTCCCCTCCTGAGCTGGACAGAGAAGGAGTAAATAAAACGAAAGGCTCATGGGTGAAGGACAGTGAGATCACCCACTAATTCCTGTTACAGGCAAAATAGACTCAACTTGGGGAAATTAATTTATTATCAATCAAATCAGAGTATGACAATAGGAGAAATAAACCCAAATCTTTAAAAAAAAAACTCCCCTCCACCTCTTCTTTCTTCCCAGGCTTAACTCTACTCACAATTTTTGCTACCTCTTCCCCTGCAGCTGACCTTGGGGGTAGGGAATGGTGGGAGTCATGGTAAGCTTATCACACATCTCTACAGCTCCTTCCTCCTCAGGGAGAGAACACCTCACACTCTTCCCCAGCTCCAGCATGGGATCCCTCCCATGGGAGACAGTCCTCCATGTGACTCTTTCCCATGGGCTACAGTTCTTCATAAACTGCTCCAGTGTGTGTCTCATCCATGGGGCAAACAGTCCTTCAGGAATAGACTGCTTCAGCGTCCTCCACAAGGATCCTCCACAAGGTCACAAGTCCTGACAGCAAACCTGGTCCAGTGAGGGCTCTTCTCTCCATTGGTTCACAGATCCTGCCAGGAGCCTGCTCCAGTGCAGATTCTCCATGAGGACCCAGCCTCTTTCAGTCCTATTTGGCTGCAGGTGGATTTCTGCTCCAACGTGGCCTCCATGACTGAAGGGGAATCTCTGATTTAACACCTGGAGCACATCCTCTACTCCTTCTCTATTCATATTGGTGTCTGTAGAGTTGTTGGTTTCACATATTCTACTCCTTTGTAAATATGTTGTTCCACAGCTGCTACCATCATGACTGATGGGCTCAGCCTTGGCCAGTGGTGGGTCCATCTTGCAGCCAACTGGAACTGGCTCCATCGGACAGGAGGGAAGGTTTTAACAGCTTCTCAAAGAAGCTGCCCCTGTAGCTGCCAACCCCAACCTCCACCAAAACCTAGCCATGTAAACCTAATACACTTCCCTTCGACTTAACCTTATCATTATACATAGTATAGCTTTTAGGGGGGGAGGGGGAGAACACCACCAGCATGTTACTAATTATGAACACTTACAAGATTTCAGAGTTTAGGATGTTATGCTGGATCTGTATCTCTGAGCTGAGGAGTTCACAAGTTTTCACGGAGATAATAAAGCCTTTGCTCTGTGCCTTGGGATGCCTTAGCCCTTTTGTGTTGTTAAAGCTGACAGAAAGCAAAAGATCAAACACATTAACCTTTCTGACTCTGCTGTCTAGTTTTGTCCTAGCAAGGGAGAGTCAGCACTACAGGAATACATTAGCACAGCAAATAAGATACCAGTCGGCACTTTAAGTGGCTCTTAATGTCCCTCCACAACAGTGCAATGTGCTGTCATCATGACAAGCCAGGCACCAGATGCCTTTCTTTTCATTGCACTGAAGAGACAACAGGCCCACCATCACAAGCTCTGCCCAAAGGCAAGACTGGTCACAGATTCTCTCCAGGCAAGTGCTGCTCTAAGACATCTTTTTCTAGTTCATAAATTCGTGGCATGGGTTCAAATGTCTCCCAGAAGCTCTTTCAGCCACAGCCACAAATATGGTTTTGCTCTTCAAGTGCTGCACTGGCAGCAAAATTAAAGCTTTGCCACTGCTCAGCCATTCCAGTTTGGAAACAAATTTTTTGGCTAAAATTTCTCCAGT
Organism: Urocolius indicus; assembly: GCA_013401255.1. Lineage (NCBI taxonomy): Eukaryota > Metazoa > Chordata > Aves > Coliiformes > Coliidae > Urocolius > Urocolius indicus. Next base: position 49,673 of record WBNH01007162.1, on the reverse strand, counting down.
CAACTATCAATCACAACAGTCTGCTCAGATATAGACAACAGTCTAAATGCTTTGTCTACAGAGAAGTAACCTCTGGATTTTGGTGCTCTTGGGGGCTTCTCCTCAAAGGTGATTTTCTCTATGTGAATCATTTTGACAGGCAGAATCATTGTCTCTTCTGGCTTGCTATTGAACTGTCTAGGAGACAACATTTAAATGCAGGGTGGCAAGACAATAGTATTGACTGTCCTTTGTCCGGGTTTATTTAATTCTGTAAAGCAAACACTTTGTGTGAAATGCATTCCTGGTAATAAAACTGTATTGCACATTTGCTTATAGAGGGTCACCAGGGAGAGCAAATGCGCCTGTACTCAGCAATAAATGTTTGATTCTGTGTTGCACAGCAATTATTCAGAATGAGAGAGACTATTGGATCCAAGACTGCTGCCCTTTAGGACTCAGCCTGTCAAGTTGCATTCCTCTGTATTTTTCATCTGAGAGGATTTCATCTCCACACTCTTATCGCTGGGTGATGTTCAAGTCTTTAAATCCAATCTTGAAAAACAACATGTGACTACCAGTCTGCCTGTTCTTTGTTAAAAGGAGTGCTGCTTTTTTTTATTATTATCCTTATTAATCAACATGCCACAGCATATTAAAGGAGTAACATTTAAAATGCATGGTTGGTCTATTCTGAGAGGACCAGGAAAGGCAAAGATTTCCATTTAATCACTTCTAAAACTGACTCTTCCCTTGCTTTAAAAATGCTATAGCTTTAGTCATCAAGGGGAAGTTATGATGCTAGCATACTTTTTTTTCCTCTGTGTTTTTGTACACACTTTGGAAATTTATCATGAATCTGGCATTTTTCTGTCTTCTGAAATTAAACAAGGAATTGTTGCTACATTTTTCACATACTTCCTTTTATAGACACTTTCTCAACATTTATTACCTATGTAGCCTTGCACTTGACAGACTTTTACATATTGCTCAGCGAAGAGAAATAGAACAAGGTTCCACAGAGCTTAAGCACATGCAGGGATGTGTGCCATTTCCCCTTAAATAAGGTTTAATCAACGCAGTGCCACCTCAACCCTGACCAGATGATCAGTCGGCACAGCTCTGAGTAATATCTTGGAAAGTCTTGAGCTTACAGACAATTACAGACCACTTAATCACAAAATTTAATCAAGATAATAATTAGGCACTGCATCCTGTTTAATGCATAAGGATGTGAGCCTTCCAGCTCCCGCTGCCAGATCGGAACTGAAGGCAGGAATGAGGGGAAGAGAAAAAAAAAATCAGTGAAGTCAACAAACTATCCTTAGTGACAGAAGAAAAACTAAACTCCAGATTGCCAAATCCCTAAGAACTCCAGGGTTTTCTACCAGTCAAAAACCCAGCCCTATGAGATTCTTTCAAAGATCTGTTTCTTCAGAAGATCAACTTATTTGCTGCTTGACCAAGCTTGAGAGATAAAGTTCAGTGTCCTGACACAGTAAGTGCTCTACTGATGCTTCATAAGCACTTTTTTTCCCCCTCAGATAAACCTTGCCCCAAGGAATAGACAAGAGTGGAAAGGAAAAGCTCTACTGTCTTTTCCAAAATGAAGACTATAAATCTGGCAGTCACCTTAGCCACTTTACTATACTGCCTCTCTTGGGTCAGCTCTGCAGGTCTAAGCAGAGTTCTAAGACTCTAGAGTTAATAAATTTAAGTACCTCGTATTTACTGTAAGCTAAGAAAAGTCACTTTATGCTATTAAAAATATTTTTCCATATTTTCCTCCAACTTCAAAGTGCTGTGTGAGTTTCCCTGTTAGAGCCAAGTGACATCCATACATCAATGTGCTGGAGAAACAGTGACAGCAGCGAAGAATCTGTAAACATTAAAAAACCCAGAAACACGAAGGCAATAACAAAGAGTGGAAGGATATAGATAATGGACTAGAAAACCATTAGTCACTTCCATTTCTAAATTCTAGAAAGTTTCTGGGTTAAAAACAGGATGAAAAGTTGACTTTTTTCTTTAAACCACTGTTGTGTTACAGGTTGAGAGGGTCACAGGTTAACACACGCTGTCTCTGCAGAGAGAATGCACCTGGGACAGGGTGACTATCACTGCCTTGTCCTAAAGGCAAAGGAATGTGTTAATGACCTGTTGAACAGCTTTCTGTCTATTTAAGATCATGTTAGTTGCAATGGTTGGAAATCAGGTGACAAGTGAAACAACATCCCTACATTACCTACAGGCTGTCTGTTCTTCTGTTTACCTGTGGCTGGCTGTGCAAGGAAGAGGGGTGGAAAAACCTACAAAATGTACCAGAACATCCCTTGTACTGAGACTCAGCCTCTCCCATTGGGGTGCTGGGACAAGTTTGTACAATCTGGGGATAATGGCAAATATTTTAACTTCAAAAAGTGAATGAGTAGCTTCATATAGGGGCCAGCAGAAAACCAACTCTAGAGACTGACAGGGAAGTGAAATCCTTTCTTTACAAATATGAAACATAAGAAAAAGAGAAAGTAGAGCTGAATGATGATAACATTACAATCTTCACAGTCACTGTTAGCAGCGATGAATCCCTTTTGTAAATTCAGTGTCTCGAGCTGCAAATGCTTATCAAAAGTGCTATTATCAGCCACTGTGAGTCTGCAAACAAGAATTCTCACTGTGTTTTAATGGCTGCTGGCCATCTCTATCAAAAAGGGGAGCCTAAGACATACAGTTAGCATTGTTCAAATTTTAATGAATATATGGCATTCCATTCATTATTTAAGTGACATTCAGATGCAGTTTCAGTCAAAGCTGCCTCTTCATAAATGTTATTAGCTACAAATGTGCCTTTAATAAAATATTATACTGTGCCAAAACAAAGTGTTGTACTGATAATCAAAGGAAAATGAATGAGAGGAATTAAAAGCCACAGCAATACAGTGCGAACTCTTCATTCACTCAAAAAACTCTTTGATTTTAACAGGCAATTTCTCAGAGCCCAGCATAGGAATGTAGGGTTAGGCCCACTGGGCATATACAAAGACAAGAGAAACACCTTCTCCAAATGCTTGCAGCTCACACGCAGACTGCTGCCTGATTATTTGAGTCAGAACAGGTCTATCTGTGGTCAGCTTGACCACAACTCAATAATACTGTCTGCAAATCCAATATACATGGCCCTCTGGACAGTTCTACATTTATTATCCTACTGTTTGGACAGTGCACTTTGGAAAACATTCTGTAAATTAGTGTTCAGGTTGTTGAATGTGGTTCAGTGCTGTTAAGGCTCTGGTTTTCTCATGGGTGCTTAAGTTTTTTGATAGTGTGCTGAGGTATCTCAAGTTAGGCACTCAGAACTGAAACATCTTAAATTTAATCAGGTTGCAAATGCTGGCCCCAGACTGCTTGCTATCCAAGCCAGGAAGCAGCTATTTATTTTCTCTAAATTAATCCCAGCTCAGCAAGACACTTAAGCACACATCTAACTTTATAAAGACAGAGTGGGTTTCCCATTCACTTAAATAATGCAGATGCAAATAGTTTGCTGAATCAGGTTTATAAAAATCCAATAGCAGTCAGTAATAAATACTGCGAGACAGAAGAACAACCTCTGATCCACATCCAGGAGTTTGGAGCACACTGCTGTGATTTTTAACTCACTATCCTCAATAGAGCCATAGGGTTGCCTCCACTGCTCAGAATCCCACTCTATTCCCCAGCCTGAAAGCCGCTCACACTCTTTTTCACACCCTTTACTCCTCTTCATGCTCTCCACTGTCTCTATACAGAATGCACCTACTATGTATGATTTATCTTGGGTTTCCCTGCACTGCTCTTCCACCTCTGCTTTTGAGATGAAAATACCGTTGGTGCCCAGGCTAGGTGTCTGAAACATGGCTGCACCTAACAGGCACCCAAACAATGGGTACTCAATCTGTCTCTTCCCTCTTGAGGTCTCTACATTGTGTGTGTTGTGCCAACACATGTGGACTAGACAGGCTTACAGGAAAGCCAGACACAAGCATCAGTTTAAGAAGGAAACTGAGGGACGTTCTCCCTGCCCACTGCTGAATACAGAATGCTCAGGATCTCACTTGAAGGATTAATAATGCCTTCAAAAAGGCATGAGTTCATGCACATCCAGGTCCTGTGGAGGATCTGGATCTGACTGATGTACAATATACAAATAGTACTTAGTGGATGAAAGAAAAAAAACCAATCTAAACCAATTCCCTAACATGAGCCAATTTAATTGCTTTAGATGGAACATCAGCATCAAGAAAGATGAAGACATGGAGAGATTCTCCAGGACACAGTGTGTTTTTATCAGAGTGAGTCTGGATTAACTGAGTCATTTTTGGTGCATACTCTTCCCAGAGAAAAAGCACCAGTTTCTCTGTGCATTGATAATGTTTTTCTTGCACTTTGGGTAAGACTTTCATAGATACCCACAAGGTGTGACTTTGTAAAGAAATTGCAGTGGGAGGTAGTTTTCCTGCAACCGGGGCAGAACGTGTCACTATTGCCATTTTCAAAGGTAATCATGAGAAAGTATCTCACCCAGGCTGCAAGAAACAGCATCTTAATCTTCAAATTCTTTCCATTCTACAGGATTATTTCCACAGAATCAGAGGTAAGAAGTACCTTCTCCACTGCTGCTCCTTAGAGTTAAAATGCTCTCCAAATCATACATTTATAAGCAAGGCAATTTCTCAGTGCCTTTGCTACATTTAAAACTGAAATTTAAAGCATGATTAGGGGCTAAGGGTTGGACATATACCCAGCAAGCTAGCTGGCAATGACTCCACCTGGAACAAAGAGATTTCAAAATAAACTTTTTAAATAAGAAGGATGGCAAAAAGCCAAGCAGAAGTTGCAGAGGATACCTCATTAAAGAAATTGATAAGCCTAAGTCAGGTCAATCTGTTTAAGTAACTCAATGGCTTCAGTCAGATAGGAATAGATCTGTTTAATTTGCCTTCAGAAAGGCAGCAGCACAGTGGGAGCGGGGGAGGAGACCTTGTAGGGAGCCATAAGCTCCGTAAAAGTTGGTAATCGTGCGGGAAGCAGCATCTGTGGTTTACTCACTTGGAAGAGAGGCATCTCACACAAAGTGAGCTGAAACAGTTGTAGGTAGTGAGAACAGCCACACACAAGGAGCAGATCCGCATTTGGCAGCATGTGCTAATACTGTGGGATCTTACTTGCAGGGCTCCAGCCTGTGAGGGGAACACAGGGCAGACCAAAAGAGATGATCTGGTGAATGCAAGAAATTCAACTTGAGGTGTGAGCCAGAACCTGATTTCTTTTTACACCTTTGCAGCACTAGGAGAGCTTCAGAAGGAAAAAATGAGTTCATTTTCTGCCGGAACAAAAAGCTCAGAATACAGCTCTCACTTAGACAGTCAAACCCAGGGGCCTCAAATGGGAAAATACAATTCTTGCAGTTAGAAAAGCCTCTACTGTGAACTCCAGAGCATGGCCTGGCCTCTGTCAGGATGTCCGCTCTGCTCACGCCCGCCCGTGCTGACTGCAGGGTTATCACTCACTCCAGGGCTTCCGTGATGCTAAGAACAAACAGCACAGCCACCCGTGTGCAGTACATCCAGGCTGCATGCTGCCAGCAGCCAAACAGCACCTTGCTAATGACTGCTGCTTACAGGGCATTGCATCAGCACCCGTTAGCAGATGGCTGCTTGGCTAACAGACCTCATTTGCAGGTATCCAGATAACCTCACCGATATGACTTTGGGGCTTATTTCATCATTGAGCAGGAAAATAATGCCTTTAAGTAATTGCATGGTTTGGTAACAGGTAAATAAGAGCTTCACTTCAACAAAATTAAACCCAAGGCTGGTTTTATTGGGCAGATCTCAGCAGCAACACAGTTGGAGGTTGTCATGCTTGGACTTAATCTACCTTTTAGAGATGATGTATAATAAATTATCATAATGATTAACAGGCAAACACAAAGTAAATGGAGTCCCTACCATCCAGGCTTCAAGCAAACATTAAGCTTTATAATGTATGAGTGTACATGGTAATGAATAAGTACATCTCTCACTGGCTCTTGCTCCTTGCAGGCATACTCTGAGAGGGCTGGTGCATGTCAGCAACACCAACCATTAAATATGCTTCAGCCAGGCCTCAGAAATGATGAGATTTTTAATTATTTGAACAGACCTTCTAAGCTCAGCACTAAGAAAGCACACCACAAAGCTTCTCCTGCAAACAAGAAGCTTAGAAACCAACTTAAAACACGAAGGGAGAGAGTCCCGTGTATCTAATCAACCTGAAAAGGGAGTGTTTTGGTGAAATACCATTAAAATAACCATGACAACATTATTAATCTTATCAACACAACACTAAACTGCAACACTAAAGCCTACGGCTCCAATGTCAAAGTGAAACCCACTTGTCTGTAACTAGTAGATTGGTTTGGTTATTTTTTGCTCTGGGAAAAAGTACTGCATCTCAATTAAAGGTTCTCCTGGCATTCCGAAAGGGGCTGTGAGGCACATACTTCACCAGGGACATAGAGATAGAATCATAGAAGAGTTTGAGTTGGAAAGGACCTGTGAAGATCATCTAGTCCAACCCGTAAATCTAAGAGATCACAGCCACTTCTTGTAGCACCAATATCAGCAGCCCTACTCATGGCACAGAAACACACAGTAGTTTGGGTTGGAAGGGACCTTAAAGACCCTGCCATGGGCAGGGATACCTTCCACTAGCTTAGGTTTCTCAAAGCTCCATCCAAGCCAGACTTGAACATTGTAACAAGGCATAACAAGGACTCTCCAGTGCCCCATCACATGCACAAACTTTCTCCCCTTTGGATACAAGGAGGCAATCCCTGGAGCTACACAGGTTGGAAGGATGAGGATATTTTAGCCAGGATTTTGGCTAGATGATCACTATAAACCATTAAGCTCTTCTCCTCTGGCTGAATTTATTGTTGACTCAACAAAAAAAAAAAAACAAAACAGAGGGCTGAGTACCCGCCAAGCCTGTGCAGAGCAGTTGTGCCAAAGGTGGGGGGGGAGGGGGAAGAAAAAAATATCACAGGCACTTGTTTTCTCTTATACCTGAAAAACCAAAGCTGACTTCCCTTTTCTCTCAATGGAAAACCTCTAAATGCAGAGCCTTAGGAGAAAACCATCCATCCCCAACAATCAAGTACTTAAAGTGGACATTCAAAAATTCCATTCCTATCCCAAACTTCACTTTCTGAAGTTGAGCATATTTTGATTCACCTTCTCCTCCTAGCAATCTGCAGTTCCTCTTCTAGAAGACATGAATGATAATGCAATGAGAAAGGGTAAAAGCAAACCTCTGAAATGCGTGTGTCCTCAGGACAGCCAGCGCTGAGCAGGCAGATACAGCAGGAATCACTCACACCTCAAGAGCAGCGAGAGATGGGTGATCTGGTTCTGCAGAGAGCTTGGGTTAAACAAATGACTTTTCCAGGGCTTTGTGCCAGAATGAAGCAGAATGAAATTGAGATAATCTGCTGAAAGAATGCCCTATACAGCAGGGGAACAGCCAGATGCTTCCTGTGCATGAGATTTCAGGGTAGCATAAGATACTTATTGTGACACAGGTTCAGCGTGGTCATCAGCAACAGGTCAGTCAGAGGAGAAAAAGCAGCTAAACAAAATTTGAAATGTGACAATGCAAAAGCAGGACTACAGGGTAAGTGCTTTGTGCTGGGAAGTTGTCACTCCCTGAGATCTGGCATTGAGAAACCACAGTGGCCAGAGCACTGGAGAGTCATCCAGCATCTGTATTTTGAAAGTCTAAGGATCATCCATCATAGTTATTTTAGACCTCGAAAGAACTGCTGGCAACTTAGCTGTGAGGTTTATTTAACACAGTTCCTTAAATGTCCAAAATTAGGTAAATAAGCAAATAGTGCCTCCAGCAGACATTTGTGCATTCTGTGGTCGGACTTCCCAGTTACATCATGTGCTCTTTAGCAATACCTTTTCTTGCCTCCAAGTATTTCAGTGTCTCGGAAGATCTTAGATCACATCATATCAAAGGCTATAGCTGTCCAGCTAGTGACAAACACCCAAAATATTAAATTGAACACACAAAAAGATACAGAGTGGAGAGCCAAGAAGCAGAGGTGTGATACAGAATTACAATCCAAACATCTTTTGAATGAGAATCATGTTTTCACATCCCATACCTGCATTTGAAAGCCAGTGGGGTGCTTTTACTTCTTGACAGAATGAACAATATTTTTAGGTTTATTATTTAACACATTTAGTTTTTAGTAGTGAATAGAAATGAAGCTTCTCTACTGAAGAAATTTCACTTCTGCATCCCCTCATCCCTTCTTGAGAAAGATCAGCAAGAGCACTTTTTTTGCAGTGACAGTGAACACATGTAAGAGCAACGGGTTATCACATTAAAGGCAAATGTGGTATAGTATCAGTAGTGACTTGCATACACAGCACAGCTATCCTACTGAAAATGAGCTCATAAATCCTCTGCTACAACACATCAGACAAAAGCATCTGAACAGTGTGAACAAAGGGAAATTGCCACAGAAAATACAACTGATCAGACATTTTTGCAAGAGAAATTCCATCCCCATGTTATCACCAGCAATTGCTGGTGCTTCAGAAAATCACCAGAAAGTTGTGAAAAGCTCTTTATGACAGGGAAAGCCAATTCCTCCTCAACCTTTTGGAGACAGCAATACAGTCCAAAGGACAAAGTACAATATTGGGCATATCAGAAAGCTTGTTTTTCTGACTTACTCAAACCTGTAATGTTACAGCAAGTTCCAGGGTCAGCTAGACTTTGACAAAGCAGCAGCATCGCATTGGAACTTTAATGTTGCTATTCTTTCACTTCAGAAAGAAAAATTGCTTTTGTTTGCCCCGTGGCAGAGAGCTCTCAGCATTGTTTCAAGCAGGGGACAAGGCCAAGTATTAAATACTTGAGGAAGTTGCTTTCTCATGTGGAAAATAAACACTTTGCAAAAGGCTTCACTCACTGCATGCGTGATCGGGTTAGTCTGGACCTCTCATGGAGGTGTGAGCAGGGGAATATACCAGCTGGGTTAGCTTGCAGCTAAGCCATGCATCTTAGCAGGATTGATTATTTGGGTTTTGACTCTTTATTTATATGTAGTAAGCTTTTAAGAAAAAAGAGTTTGGGTCTTGGGGTCTGCAAGGCAGCTCCAAGTCAGTCAGGCCAGGAATAATTCTTTCCTTTCTACATAAAAAAACAGTCTGTTAATTTTGGACCACAAAGAAACTTGTTCATCCCTTTCACACCCATCTACAAATGATACCACCTATGTGCTGGATGTTTTCTTGATAGATGACATCAAAAATTGTTGTTTTTTTTTTTAAATATCACAAAAGAAGCAATCAGGCACAGCTCTCACTGACTTGCAGTAAAGCGCAGACAACACAGTGCTGTTTGGGCTCTGACAACCTCTCACCAGCTTACCTAACAGACATAGCCTTAGGGTTTCAGTTCTGCATGGAAGCAGCAAACCATAAACCCAGTACAAGCTCCCGCAGTTTAGGTGCCCCAGGCTCTACCTCCTGGTATTTCCATCCCTAGCAGAGAGGTTATTGGGATCTCGCTCCTTAGCCACACTGGGGCAGGACCCATCTGGTATGATGTTACACTTCAATGTCTGAGCAAGTCATCAAGGGCTCTTTAACTGAAAAAAAAGGATGAAGTCTCACCTCAAGAGCCTATATTTTTGATGTCTCTAAAAGGAGATGAGTCACATGCTAAAGTACCTATTTCTCTTTGCAACCCATAAAAGGAAGACACATAACCAGCTTTGACTGCAGCACATGTGTTACAGATGTTTTGCCTTGGTTGGATGCACCCCACACTGATCTCCTGCACTCTAAGCAAATCCCCAGCACAGGAAAATGTTCCCTGCTCCAGAAGCATGAACTGCTTCTCCTCTCTCCATGCCTGTCCTCCATGCACTCCCTTTCATTTTCTAAGGCAAGCAGTTTTCTCCCAATTAAAAGAAACCAGAGTATTCTCAAAAGAAAATGAATCCCTAATTCCCTTGGCAACACCAGAGAATGTACTTCCTTCTGCAAGGTCATTTTTAAATGATGGGGTCACAGCACTGTATTATTCCCAGTCTCGATTCTGATGATGGTTTTGTCAGCTGGCAGCACTGAGAGACGGCAGACAGAGTCTTGCCCAGGAAAGCCACATGTTTGCAAGACCCAGAGAGGAACTGAGAAACCAAGTCCTGCCCTCAGCACTGCAAGGCAGGGCTTGTAGACAAATATAAGCATTGTTTTCCTATCTTAATTCCACACACTTTTGTTTCCACTGTACTTCCTAAAGAAATTAGTCCCAAAAGCCAAGCTTTTTCCTAGCTGTTAGTTTTCTAGGCTCATCTAATAATTGATTCTGTTTGATGGCTTTCACTCGCTCCTGCTTTGTCCTCATCACCAGCCCAGGACACCCAGGAGGGCAGAGCTCTAAGTGCCTCCTCACCTAAAAAGCCACATAAATGAACAATAAAGACATGCCTGGGAAGAAAACATACTGGAGCTGCCTCACTTGGGAAAAGTCTTCTGAACCCAAATCTACCCTCTCCAGCATAGGTACAATGAACATATCTTCATCCACCCTGCCAGTGTTATGACCAAAAGGAGAGAGAGGTTACACTATTCCAAGTTTCATTCTGACAGAGGAGTATTGTGGGAGGAGCTCCCTCTACTCTCCATCAAGTGAGGTGTAACATCTCTGAGTAGGTACCAGAGTTAACTGCAGTCTATACAGGACCTCAAGTTAAAAAGTGGCCTACACAGCAGCAATTCCTCTGCTAACCAACATTTTCTGCTTAAAAGGTTGACAACTTTGCAGCTAATTTGGGCCTGGCAGCCCTCCAAACTACGATCCCATGGGGCACTACTGTGCACCTGGACTGATTCCTTCCTGTATCTAAGCACCCTTCATTGCTCAAGGGTCATTGTGGATGGATTTCACATCTGCTTTCAGGGCTAGGCAGCCAGCAGCATCCCACTTTGATAGCTGCTCCAAGGATATTTCACCTCTTTGCCAAGCAAGCCTACCAAGTCCTGCTGAGGGACATCTACTCTCAACACACTGCCAAACACATGCTGTCATTTGCAACAATGTCTGCCTCAAAAGGTGATGATCATAGAATATTTGAAAGTAACCTGAAAGATCACCTAGCTCCACTGCACCATCACGGACAGGGACATCTTACAGTAGACCAAGTTTCTTCAAGCCCCATCCAACCTGGCCTTGAACACTTCCAGAGACAGGGCATCCACAGCTTCTCCAGGCACCCTGTCCTGGTGCCTCACCACTCTCACAGTAGAGTAAGCCACAGTCTTTCTTCTCATCTAGTAGATTAAGGTTTACAAGGTTGTAGCTTACAAAACCAAACTCAGACTCATTTATTTAGAGCTCAGATATCACAAACTACCTTTCCAGCAAAAGGAAGCTCACTTTTATTTTATAAACAGGTATATTTAGGATCAAATAAGCATTAAACTCTCCTTGTTCCAGCCAAAACAGCAGAGTCTCTAGGAATATTACTCTGGCACATTTTAACATTCCATCAGTGACATTTGCACAACATGGAACGTCGTGAATCCTTAAAAAGAGGAAAAAAGAGCCCATAGAGTTATTTATCCTACCAGAGCCTCCTTATACCTCAAATTCAAAGGTTCACCATATGTGTTTAAACTTCTAACACCTGTGACTTATCCCATTGAATAAGCCATCTGCACTTCAGCTCTTCAACGGATGCCTAGGGATTGCCAGCATTTCGATATACTGTGCAGACCCAACGAGCTCTGTTCCAAAAATCTTTAGTGTGATGGCATATTTAAAAAAAAGGATAGAACAAAAATATTAATTAAAGCCAGAGAAGCTCTGAAAGATGTGCAAAGTAACAGATACAGTCTGCAGTTGGCAAAACCAAAGTGGAGTTCCCAGCTCTTCTATGGCAGAGATAGAAATGAGAACAGGCTTCAATTTGGTGTCCTATCCAGAGTCTGTCCCCTCTTGCTTACTTGAAAAATGAGCAGAGTCTCTATTTACCTAATCTCTACAAACAAGACCGCTTCAAAGGCTGGAATCCAAGATCCTATCACAGACTTTTGTTGGAACAACGATAAAGCAAATGTTATCTTGTTTCCTTGGAACTGTAGGTCACCAATGCTCAGCCTGTAATTATACAGTAGTTAGGAAGAAGTTCAGATCAATACTGTCACTGAAACCCATCTTTTCAAAGCATAGCCAATACAGCACTGCAGGTGGAGAGGCTAAGTGTTACCAGCTGTCCTTGGAAGGTGCTGTGGGGAGGCTGGCAACTCAGGCTTATATCAGCAGAATGTGTAACATATAATTCTGGATATTTCATAAGTAAGAGGCTTTAGTCAGCCAGGAGCATTTTGTTTTGAACAAGTATACGATATCTATAATATATAGCTATCTTAGATATCGATATGTATCTCCTCATTTGCTCCAAAAGATAACTTGTACAGGTAAAATCTGTGCTCAGTCTGACCAAGTGCTTCATCTAAACCTGTCTCTATTTTTCTTTCCCCTGCATTAGAAGGCAAGAGAAGTGTTCCTGTTTTTCTTGTCGCAGTTTGGGATCTCACAAGGTAGACCTTGCTAACTTTTGTTACTCCCACATGTGACATAGTTACCCTTCCCATTGTTATCCACTGAGACATTGTCACTGTGGAGGAAAAAGGAAGAGGATAATGACATGAAACACAAAGTTTTAACCTGAAGTTTATTCCTTGTTGGCTGTCTGAGACTGCTTAAAGCATGAAGTGGTTCTGCTGTTTAAAAAAGGAATTACCCGAGTGACTCACCTCTTGCTGAGAGAGAGATCACTAGCTTGTTCATCACTCAGAGCACACCACTTGGCTGTGCTTATAGCAAGAACCTGATTCCTGACATTTGTCCCTGGATCTGGCATGGGTTTCATGGCTTTGGAAAAATCCCAATAAAAAACTGGAAAAGCAGACAATTTTAAGCTATTTTCCTTCCCTGCAGATTTCTTTCTTCCTGTATAGAATTCTTTGAGCTCAAATACTGAAGCTGAGATTCTCAAATGTGTGTTCATGTTTCAAGTCTTGTTCACATTGTCATTAGCAGCATTAAATTAGGGGAGAATCTGCTATGAAATTTAGTCATCTGGTACCATGAAAAAGTGCTGGCATGGTTGTTTGATGTTCTGAGAGGGGCTGGTACTCCAAACCAGAAGACAGCAGAGCTTTTCAAGTTGTGCTCATTATTTGCTTTGCAATAACACAGGGAACAGGAAGGGCTTTAATCTGCAAGTAATCTTCCTTCAAGGATCTGGGAACAATCTACAGTTGTTTCCCCTCCCTACACTCCCCCTCCACCCCCCCAACACTTCTTTAAAGTACTGTTCACTTCATAACAAGTTTGGAGAGGAAAAGAAAGAGGAAAAAAAACCAAAATGACAATAAATGATGCATCTTTATGCAAAACCAAAAACTCCTGCACCTCTTTGCTCTCGTGCTACAAACAGCTTGCTGGAGTTGCAGGAGATCTGGCTTTGTATAAGAATGTTTTGCAGAACAAGAGGGAAACATGATTCTTAAACACAAGAGAAAAAATAAAAGGGAAAATGCAAGATAAGGTGGCCAGATGAGCAGCTAAAGGCTCGACACCTTGATCTCATCATGTTTGCGCACATCAAATACAATACACCTACTTACATGCAGACTGTGCCCTCTAAGAGTACACCTTCCTCCCCTCTCCTTGCACAGACATTCAACTTCAGATCAAAGCATTCTCAGGGATCTATTTTTCTTTCAACCACTTCCAGTCCCTTTCCTCCAGTCACCCTCGATAAAACAGATATGGGACAGCACTTGGGATTCAGGCTTTAAGGCTGTACATCACCATGATTGATCAGACTTCAGCACAAAGCCTGTGTAATGATAATTTCAGAAAGAAGGTGGATTACTTTTGGTATGATACTGCAAATCAATCTTCATTTTAGAGCAATTAATTCCAGCAGCTACAAGGCTGCAATACAGTCACTGCTGCTGCAGGCACCTAGTAACAGCACTGCACAAGTACCCTCAGGCAATGCAAACTACAAGCAGTGTTAACTAAAATTGATGATGGGGCTCTTCTGCCCAATAATCCCCATTAGTGAGACAGTTTTACTGTAAAATACCCACATTTACTGTAGATACTCCATCCCTGGGAACACTGAAGGGCATGTTGGATGAGGCTCTAAACCACCTCATCAAGTGGAAGATGTCCCCTGCTCATTGCAGGGGAATTGGACTTCCAATCCAAACTATTTCATGATTTTATGATTCTTCTACTCTGCTAGCCTCAAGAACAGGGGCAGAGGACTATGCTTGCTGGTTAAAAGACACGCAAATACTAGAATCACCTAAGGGAGTCACACTGTTTGTCCAGATAAAATGGAGTGAAGTCCTGGCCACAGAAAATTTGGTAAGAGCTGCAGACAGAGGGAAGAACTCAATAGCCTGATTTGTGGTGGCTGGTTATATTAAGGATAGTGGAAAATGCATTGATCTTGGTTTACTAATTAAGAGCATCAAACTAAAACTTTGGGCCAAATTATGTTCTTATTTTAGTTCATTTAGATCCATGAAAATGAACCGAATTACTCAAGATCTTCATCGACGTAATAAAGCTGGTCATTTTGGCATCACAGTCCTTGGGTACTCATTACAGAAGCTAAACCACAGGCTCGCTCCAGATGGCTTGTCTCTACAACACAGCATACATCCAAGGCACTTCATAAACTAATCACCTACTGATCATATCTCTTCAATTAAAAACTACTCAATATTTCCAAGTGCTGGCATCGATTTTTAGAAATACCAGAAAATTATAAAAGTGCTTGGCCAATAACATGCAGCTTCTCCCACATTACAGACGAGTCAGCTAAACAACATTAACCAGTTCAGGAAGGAAGTATAGTTTGTATCTGGCACGTGGCGTATTTGGAAGTTTCTCTACATCTGCTGTGGCAACAGCCTTGGAGGGACTTGCTGAGAGCAGAGACAAATAAGGAAAAATTGTCTCTTACCCTACAGTGGGGATACAGACAGAAAGAATTTTTAGAGCTATTTGATTCAATCAAATGGCAAAAGCTCCAAAGAAAGCTCCAGCATCACTCCCTCTCACTCAAGCAGGCCCAGATTGCCACAGGCATTGCTGCAGAGGAGAGGAGGCAAGAGGGGAGAACTGTGCTGGGCAGTGCAGGGTTCACCATGAGGCTTCAGCACCTTACTAAATCACACATTTGCCTATGTGGCTGGACCACTTGTTCTGGTTTATATCAGGCAAAGAGAAGAGAGTGGAGAAGTGTGAACTTGAGATGATCATAGAGTCATAGAATGGTAGGGTTGGAATGGACCTTTAGAGATCATCTAGTCCAACCCCCCTGCAGAAGCAGAGCCACCTAGATCAGGTCGCATAGGAACGTGTCCAGGTGGGTCTTGAAGACCTCCAAGGAAGGAGACTCTGCATGACAATGTTGTTGTTTTTTTTTTTTCCCCATGGAGAACAAAAATGCAGAGAGCTCACTACACAGTTTTCTGGATTCTTTGTACAAACTGCAGACACAAAGCCAACTGGGTTTTTTATTCTTAATGCAAACTCCTCAGAGCATTGCTCGCCAGCTATTTCAGCTTGAATCAATGAAGTCTCTTCTCCAGGAATACAGTCATTAGCTCCTCCAGTCTCTGCTGATAGACAGGCAGGGCTTACATTAGTCACGGCTAACAACTTGGAGCAACTAGCAATAAAGCTAAATTACACCTTTGATGAAGTAGCAGACTTCCTTACTCAATGGAAAGAAAATTAAGGGTATTCTCCAGTCAAATGGCTGTGCATGTCAGATTTTGTTCAATATCTTTAAAGGCATAACCATGCTTTCAGACAGGAAGAAGTGGTTCAGGTCCACAGCAGGAGCAGATGTTTGCACAGGGCAACTGAGACAGCATGAGCAAAACTTTCCCGGACTGCACTTTCTTGACAAGCACTCCAGAGTTCAGTGGTCTTTTCATTATGCTGGCTGAATTATGGGCTGTAGGCATCCTACTCCTGTCTGTCTTGCCTTCCCCTTCATGAATACACCCAGCTCATCTGCTGAGGACAGTCCTTTAGCATCTCCTCCCAGAGACAGCAATTAAGGCATTTGATTCAGTCCCTGATGCTCTTAGTGTTTATAAATATTAACAACAGTGATTGCTATATACCACTAGGGTAGTGCAAAGCTGGGAGCATCTCAAATACTCATGGCAGAGACAGTTACTTGGCAAATCAAAGCTCACAATAGAACTCAAGAACAAGATTTTCAGTGGGAACACAGCGGGCCATTGCATAAGCCCACCCATCTTGCTTCCTGACAATACATGGCTGTCTCTAGGTAACTCAAACACTGTGCAAGTGTGTCACAACAATGAAATTGGGCTTTGCAGCAATGACAAATGAGACTTGTTCATTTGAGAATATGCATGGCTATAAAACAACATAACAGTTGCCTTTTAGAATACCCCTATGAAAGGAGATATTCCATTTTCCCTTTATCATGATGCAGACAAGTATAATATAAACATAGCCTTAAAAATGAACACAGACAAAGCTTAAACAAAATGTGTGTGAATTTGGGGCTGTAAAGGAGTTTTACATAATGAGCTGAAGGCAACCTGCTTTTTCCCACCCTGTAACTGCACGTTTGCCTTTGGTACTCATCTAAGTGAGCACTAGCTGAACTTATACTAATAGAGATCAATTTTCTACACAGTAGACAGGTACATCAGAGCTTTTATTCCAGAAACCTCAGATTTTTCAACTAATAGCTTCATCCTCTTCTGGGTTGCAGACCTTTTCTTACAGGTGCCACTCATGACCAGAGACCTAGCATACTAGCTTATTTTTATTTCACTGCTAACAACTAGAGTCACTGCAGGTCATTAAGGAGACTAGTCTGGCTGAATGGCATCCAGAATTGCAATAAAGTAGCCATTTAATACCGTCAGATGAAAGGTACTATGCAAATAAAGAGCACTGTATTGGACCAAAAGGGTCCTCCGATTACCATCTCTTATTAGTCCATTAGAGGTAAATGGATTCTAGCCTGAGTTTTTGCAATACAGTTTCCTGGATAAAGAGTCTTTAGTTTAAAACAAACCCTGCTAAACAAGCTATAGTCCACTTAGCTTGACAAATTTAAACAATTAACCTGCAGGAAACCAAGCTGCTTTCTCATATTTGCAGGTCAGCTGCCTTGAGACAACATCTGAAGTACAAACAGACTTTCGGGCCCAGATTCTGATTTCATTCACCGTGGTGTAAATCAGGAATAATCCCTTTAGAGATTAGTAGGAGTGAGATCAGATTCAGGCTCTTGGAATTAAGCACAAACCATGTGCTTGCTGGGCTTATTCTAATTCTGCTAAGCACAAAGCAATTCTCCTTCAGCACGTCCCTCTTCCACTCTGTCTAAAGCACTCTGAGCTGAGGAGCAAAGGAGGTGCTGCTGATAACACTGAACAGAAGATATTTGTCATTGCAAGATACTTTTGCCTACAAAGTTATTAAATAAGCCTGGCAACTGAAAAAAAAAAAAAAAAAAAGAAAAAACCCAACCAAATAACACAGGCACTGCAAAGTTATATTTAAAGATCCCTCCTGACCCCCGAACCATGAAATGAACTACAGTAACCATCTTTTACAAGAAACTCACACATTTAATTACTTTGATTTACAGCATCTGTGTCTGCTTCTGGGTATATATCAAATGAAAACATACACAGAGCTTTTGCCAGATGCATGTAACATCCTTAGGAAGCATCTCAAGAGGAATTTCAGCATTGCTACTAATGAATGCAATGTCAGCTGGATATATGTCCTTCCCCTGCCACCATCTCCTTTGAAGGGTCAGGCAATAAAAAAAAAACCAAAACAACAAACATGCCAGAGAGTATCTTGCTTATTCTTAGGTAATATCAAAATCCAAGACACCACTTTGATGACATCATGCATTATACCAAGAAAAACAACCATGCAACTATACCAAAAGGATATAACATCTGTCATTCATTGTGCTTGTGATTAAGTTATAAGTTTCCACCCTATCTAGATCAATATATAAATCTGTTAGTGATGGGAAACTGTGAAGTTACCCACCAAGAAGTATAGCATGCATAAATACTATTTGCATTTGTGGTGGAGTAGCTTAGTCCCTCTGCCATGATGCTTATGTCACTTATGCCTCCCAAAATGGCCCACTGGGCAAACTGAAGGACATCTTTAATTCTGGATGTCAGCTGTGTTCTGCACTTCCTGAAGAAAACAACCCCAATTTTAACTCTCCCACTACTCAAGTCACTCTGCAGCTCCTACTGCATGTCTTAAAGCTCACTCATCATGTTTGAAATCTTTTAGCATGTACTGTTGACAAGGATGCCCCACCCCATGGCCTTTGAGCAAGAAAAAAAAAATCCAAGGCTTGTAACAGTCTCATATCCCAACAATTTCAGACAGGAAGCTGAAATTCAATAGGAGTTATAAGTGGACTTTCAAGGACTGTCACATCTACTTAAGAATTTCCTTTCGGAAGGGGAAGATCATTTCATAAGGAAGAAAATTTTATTTACCTTCAGCTGGACTCTTGGACAGGGACGATTGATGGCTCCAAGAAAAGTACTGTGCTACACAGGTTGAAGAGTCCTATTGGCTTTAGGGGTAAGGAAACCCCCACCAGGAAGCCTGTTCATACAAGTGCCATGTGTTTAAAGATTATGAGAAGTCACAAGTAAGTCTCATTAAGCAGATGACAGCTTCGGCAAATGATTCAAACACATGTGCTGAGCAACGTCCCCGTGATGACTCAAAAGGAAGTACACTACCCACTCTGTCTGTGAGATATTTTGGTCCTGCTTTTAACAGTCTCCAGGTAAGAAGCAGATCAAACCCTAATGAGCTCATTAGATATGATAAGGCCATACCCAAGGTTACTGTGCACAACCCTCTTCTCTCTTGGAGAAAGGTGAAACTGTCATGCAGCATTTGTTACTGATGGAAGAGACGATTAAAAACAAAACACAGCACTTGGTCCAAGATGCAGAAGCACCTTAATTTTCTTGGAAGTCAATATTGTTGATGTCAGCCAAAGTGATGCTGTGACATACCTCCTCAGGAGAAGCAATCAGCTCAGTGGAGATCATGGCAGCTGGAAGGGGAAATCTGAAAGATTGACTCTGACAGCTATAAAAGCGAGAGGGTTTTTAATATTCAGAAAAGTGTCAGTGCCCTAATAACAGAATTCCAATCTCTAAGAGCTGCACTTGTCAAATGAACCTAATAAATAAAAAGTAAAGCTTGTGTAGTCAGCAATGGTGAGGTCAAACCTCAAATACTGTGTTCACTTTTGGGCCCCTCACTTCAAGAAGGACATTGAGGTGCCAGAGTACATACAGAGATGGGCAACAAAGCAAGAGAATGATCTGGAGCACACGTGTGATGAAGAGCAGATGAGGAAGCTGGGGTTATTTAACCTGGAGAAGAGGAGGCTGAGGGCAGACACAATCAGTCTCTACAACTACCTGAAAGAAGGTTGTGATGAAGTGAGAGACAGTCACTTCTCCCACATAACAAGTGATAGGACAAAAGGAAATTACCTTAAGGTGCAGGTTTAGAGTGGAGATTAGGAAGAACTTTTTTCACTGAGAGAGTTGTTAGACACTGGCACAGGTTGCCCAGGGAGGTGGTGAAGTCACCATCTCTGGAGATCTTTAAAAAGATGCATAGATAAGGTGCTAAGGGATATGGTTTAGCAGTAGTCTTGGCAGTGTGAGGCTAGTGGTTGGACTTTATGATCTTTTCCAATCAAGAATACATGATTTTATTAAAAAAAAAAAAAAAAAAAAAAAGCATCTGGGCATTAGCAAATTCAGAACTGTTTCCCTTGCAGATGTGAGGGACTGTAAAGGAGTCACTTTTCAAAATAATCAAGTCTCACTCAGTTTTACCCTCAAACTGATCCTTAGGCACTGATGGCAGAGTGCCATTTCACAACTGAAGTGAGAAAGATGCCAGCAGTGCAGGAGGAGGCAGCAGCAGTTTCAACAGCACCAAGTTTCATGTTGCAGAAGACCTGTCTTGCAAAGCCAGCTGGTTTCTTCCAAGAGGGGAAAGGGTTACATGCCAGCCTGGTAACCCCACCTTTAGTGTGTGCACCTCTGCCAAGCAAGCCTGAACCTCCCCTAAGAAGCACAGCAGGTTGCCTCAGGGTCTCTTGTTCCATCTCCAAACTGTTCCACGAGAAGCTTCTCACTGTGGATACACACGAATATTTTCTGCATCTGCTTATTGCAACCAGCAAATTTCCAAGCTCAGCTGTAAGAGCATAAAACTTTTACTGGCAGCCAACAGTCAGACTTATAATATTATTTTCCAAACTCCAAGTCATGCCAAACGTGTGGCTAGTGGCTCTCAGGAGGGAGTTATACCTTGATGAAGTGCCATTTTCCAAAATGAAGCTGTGATTTTTTAATTTTTTTTTGTTTCCCCAGAAAACACAGAGAACCTCTAAGTCTGCATGTGGTAAGATGAATCAGGGAGATAACATTTTGAGCAAAGCTTCTCTTAAGTATTCACACACACAAAAGAAGTCAGATGAGAGGTCACCTCAGTCCCTGAGAGATCATCTAAGGATTGCTTTTTGCTGCACTGACATCTAACTCTTGATCAGTGTTGTTCCCACAGAACAACTGTCCTTTTTACCAAAATAATAACTTTCAATGGGGTAAAATTCTTCTAATTGTTTGCAAATTAGTGTGATGACAGTCCACACTGACAGGACTTCAGTATTTTAAGCCACAGTAACAAAGGGCTACAGTGATGGAGGAAGTTCTCCAAGAAACAGAGGAAGTGGCTGCACTCAGCCCTTCTGCTTTCATCAGTTAAAATTTTAGCTGGTTATAGCATTCCTCATCAAGAGCTTTTACAGGTAACGGAGTAGTGTGTCCTCCTTTTAAGCCACCAGAAACCAAGTACAACAAGTGAGCTCCTCTCCTACCAGTTAGGTGGAAACATCAGAAGAAACAAGCAATCTGTTCTGTCAGTGTTCTGTGAGAGAAACATCCCCCTCCAAAAGAGCAGGGATGGTGATTCTGACCTATCAAATCTTTTCCATGCAAACCTCCAGTTTTTTCCCCATTAAAACAAACCCTACAATTGACTGCAATTATATAGCAACATCCTCTGCCACTACTTAACTCTGTATCAACAGGAGACTCTCGCCTTGCAGAGGGGCAACTTATTAACTCCTTTGTTTCGTTGTTACTAGCAAATGTTTTGGCCACTTTTGCAATTACTGTATCACTTTGTATTTTTTAACAATCTTGTATTTTTCTAACAGACAGCATTTATTTCCTGCTCCTTTGTTCTTTGGCCTCACCACCACTTACGTAGCTGCTGGAGGCTTATTTTTTTTTTTTTGAAGCAATGATCATATTACACGGCAGAGTTAGTGCTCTTGAAAAGCCTGACTTAACTGGGCATTTACACCCAACTTTTTGGTGTAACTAAACAGTCTGAATGACAAGCATTATGTTAAATCAAAGGAACATTTGCAGAATCAATATATATATTGATCGTTGTCTTTTTAAATCACAGAAGTTTTCAGGAAAAAAAGACCATTAAATAAAAAAAAAAAATAGAAGTAGATGTCTCAAATTTTATTACATTTTTATCCTGTAACCTGAGTGAAATTCCCACTTGAAAGAGACAAATTACTCCATTTCTCCTCAGTCTGGAATATGCATCCCAGTACTCCTATATCCTCAAATATTCTACAGTGCATCTATCCCACAGGTGAATGAAACACTTCAAGTTTCCCAGAGAGGCCAAAAAGCTCCTGAATATTGAACTCAACTACATATTTAGTTGAAAAATCCTATCAAACCTAATCTGATGGTCTGAGGCAAAGTTAGACTGTAATCAGTACATGTTTTAATGGGCTTGCTTCTTTAGCTTATCTCCCAGACTACGCATACATCTTTCTGCCCCAGCAAGATAATGGCCATTTGAGATGGTAGGATGGCTATGCTGCAGTGTCCCCACAGTTTTATCACAGTTGTGTAGCTGCTGCTATTTTACACATCCTGCTACCACGATACTGGCTTTTCCTTTTATCATGTCTGGTCTGAAGCAGTTTTTAATTTTGCAGATCTATTTTTGCATATTTTTTTGCAATAATCACAGAAAATCTGCTGCCACAGCCATAGTGAGTCAATAACACTTTGTGTTCCTTTGGAAGGTCTCAGGAATCAAGCAAGCAAGAGAAGCACACCAACAGCTCCACAGAAAAAGCAACAAATTACACAACCTTTGTAGCACTACAGTGATAACCTCATTGTAGTAGATAAAGCAGAATTTTAGGTGATTTTTGTTGCATTGGCAGTGCTTTTGCACTCAGTGGAGTGGCAGACATTGAATCACTAAAGCCAGCACCCCATGTCTAAAGCTCTTGTGTCCATGAAGATTTTCTTTAACTTTCGCAATTCAAAACGAAGCTCTTGGTCAAAAAGGTAGTATTTATATCTTTACTGGAGTCTCCACACATTTTACAGGCTAAACACACATCACTTACAGCTGCCAAGACTGGAGCGGAGAGCCAAAATGTGACAGGGCTCAGCTCTGCAAGCCAGTCCAGGTTCTCAGATACACGTCTTCCCAACACCTTGTGCTTGTCCTCAGACATAAAGTTCAAGTGTCTCCCGTTCTTCCAGTTTCTTGATTTGCTCTGGACATGGCACACAGTGAACAAAGCATGACAGAGGAAGGGGAGTGGTGGGACATGCTCAGAACAGCAAGACTGGAGGAAATTCTGGTGTCTACACAGAAAAGAGAGAAATGGAAGTGGAACTAAGAAAACTCTCCCTGAAGTTTTGAAGAATTATTCTCTCTCAGAATCATAACAGCTGGAAAGCACCTTTAGGTCATCAAGTCCAACCACTCACCTCATACTGCCAGGTCCATCACTAAATTAAATCATATCCCTCAGTACTTCATCTATGTGTCTTTTGACTATCTCTAGGGATGGTGACTCCACCACTTCCCTGGACAGCAGCTTCCAATGATTTCTAACCCTCTTGGTGAAAAAGTTCATATTAATACCTGATGTAAACCTCCCCTGGAGCAACTTGAGCCCTTTCCTTGTGTCCTATCATTCATTACTATAGAGAAGAGATTGACCTCCACCTCACTACCTCTCCTCTTCGGATAGTTGTAGACAGTCACCACATCTCCTTTCAGCCTTCTCTTCTCTAGAATATACATCCCTAGTTCCCTCAGCTGCTCTTCATAATATCTGTCCTCTAGACCCTTCACCAGCTTTGTTGCCCATCTCTGGACACGCTTCATCCTTGTAGTGAGAAGCCCAGAACTGAACACAGTATTCAAGGTGCAGCCTAACCAGTGCTGAGTACAAGGGAACAATCACTTCCTTGGTCCTGCTGGTCATATTATTTCTGATACAGGCCAGGATGCCATTGGCCTTCTTGGCCATTTGGGCACACTACTGCTGGCTCATGTTCAGATGGCTGTTGCTTAACATTCCCAGGTCCTTTTACCCAAGACAGCTCTCAAGTCATTCTGCTCTCAGCCTGTAGTGTTGCATGGGGCAAAATTAGTATCTACCTGCTTTGCATTTCCACTGGTGTTACTGCTTGATCACCTAGAGGTAGCTCTCAGCATTAACATTTGAAGTTTGATGCTTAACTTTTATTAGCAGGATACAGGGCAAGCAAAAGTTCATTTTTACAGTTTAGGGTGAATTTTTGGGATAGAATTAAGCCAATTGTTTGAGAATAGAAGCAGGTCTGTTTGTAAGATGCAGAGTGAAACCACAGGAGACCTGACCATACAGTCATTGCTTCTCAACAAGAGCAAATTTTAACTGAAGGGGAAAAGCAGAGGATGTGGGGGGAGAAGAGAAGAGAGAGATCAAGAACGAAGATTTCCAATTCTTCTAATAAGATTTAAACTGAGAATCAGGAGAGATCCTTTCTTTACTTGAAATGAACAGAATTGCCCCTGAAGAGAAAAGCTAGGTGAACCATCTGAAGAGTAATAACTTCACCACAAAACTGGTTTCAAAGAGAAAACAAAAACTTGGATTCAGATATAATATCAGTATTGCCATCGGCTGACAAACTGTGTCAATGCAGGTCACATCAAATTCAGAGGAATCATTCTGACATTTCTGAAGGCAAACTTTTTTCTTGGCTTTTTCAAAACGAGTAATTTTCACTATTGCAGAGTTTGAAATGGACCTGGAATTAAGACTAAGTAAACCGAAAAGTAAGAATGCATCACTTGATCAAAAACATAATTATCTTGGCTTACATTTGTTAAATTAGTGTTTACTTTGATTCAATGTCAACCAATATTTTTCTCACCAAAAAGTTTAAGTCAGACCATCTGCACAAACTGATTTAAGTCAAGGTCTAGTATGAGAAAGCAATAGATGCATGGAGCAACAGCTGTAGCAACGGAAGTCTCCGACTGCTTGTAAAGGCATCACCGTATCACATCAGACTGAAGGCATTTAAGATACAGACATGGATGCCCCTATTGAACCCTGATAGCTTTGGATGCACTATAGGGTTTCATAAAAGAGAAGAAAATACTGTAAGGACAGCTCTAATACACGTTAGTCCTGTATCATGTTCTTTACATGTGACTTTGTAGGTGTCTCAGGGTGAAGTAACGCTGGTAGGTCTCAAATCAGTATCTTTGAATCCAAATATCCAGGTGACTTCTTCCAATTTGTTCTATGGTTTTGCATGGCAGGATGTAAGCAGGTACCTTAAAGAAAATCCAGATCTGGATACATACGGTGTATTTTCAATTTGAGCTGGACATAGAGAACCTAATTCCTACCTAAAAAAAAAAACAAACCAGGAGGTGATACCTTGTGCTTCTCTGGTAGGGTCATATTAACTGAGCTGGCAGATTTGATAGAATTAGATTTCTTTGTGGAGCTGGTACAACACTGTGATGTGTCAGCACACACACAGCATTTCAGATAAGTAAGATTAAGTCATTGATTGAAGACCCAGCCTCCAGAAATACTCTAGTGTCCTTTAAAAAGAACAACCTTTGTTTTCTTGCGGGGTACCACAGCTAAAGAAAAATAGAATTAAAGAATCCACCAATCCTGGGAAAATGTCAGCAGCAATTATCTAGTCCAGAGACATTTTTAAATTGCATCCAGTTTAATATCTCAGCTTCATTGTGCAGGTTCTTGCTTTGCAGAACAATCCTCCAAAGGGATGGACAGGGACTCATGTGGCTTGAGGAGCCGTAGGGATGTCAAAAGTATGCATGGTCATTTCCATGCTAGCAGCAGTCCCATGTCAGGCACCAGCACGGTGGGGAAGGCCATATTTGGACCCTGTGAGCTCCAACTACAACCACTTCTCCACTCAAAGCCTTTGGGGAGTAAAGCTATGGGGAGCTGAGCCTGCATTAACAACTGCTGGGAGAAAGGACGTAGGAAGAAATGGAAAAGCTACAAAACCCAAAAGCTCTATTGAGATGACATCCTCAGAGCAGGAAAGCTACACTTCAAACATCTGCCCACAGATCCAGGGTACAACCATTTACATTGTGTCTCTTTTGCTCTCTGTGATATGGCCACCAGAAACAGCTTTGGGTTTAAGAGGTTCCTGAAATAATACAACTCTCTTTGCCCAAAGACTTTGCCATTTCATACACAGCACAAAAGCCTCCCAGAGAAGGACACGCACATCAGTCCAAATCAAGCAACTTAATCCAGAGAACTTCAAAGGATAGCACAGCAAAGAATCAATTGCTTTCTGCCCTCCTTTCCCCTAGAATTGCATTTTAACAATTACAACTGTCTTTACAATACATGTGTCTTGGGTCTGGGCTCTTAACACCCTGCCCCAATGTGGGTCATCCACTGGGAGAACCAGCTTCAGGCACTGACTGCTCCAGCCCGAGTCCCTCACAGGATCATAAGTTCTGACAAGAAACCTGCTCTGACATGGGCTCCTCTCTCCCCATGGACTCTCAGGTCCTGCCAGGAACTTGCTCCAGGGTGAGCACAGAGTCACAGCCTCCTTCAGGCATCCATCTGCTCCAGCGTGGGCTCCTCCACAGGCTGTGAGTGGGTCTCTGCTCCCCGGTGGCCTCCATGGGCTGCAGGGGCACAGCTGCCTCACTGGGCACAGGGGAGTCTTTCTTCCAGGGCCTAAGCACCCTCCTCCCCCTCTTCTCCACTGACCTTGGTGTCCGAGATGTTTTCACATATTCACTCCCTGTTGCTGCTGCACTTTAGCAACCGTGAAGCAACTCCTTCCCCTTTTCAAATACATTATTCACAGAAGCGTTACTTCTATCACTAATTGACCAGGCCTTGAAACCTGTGGGTCCATCTTAGAATTGACTGGCCCTAGCCCAATCAGCTACAGAGGAAGCTTCTGGCAGCTCTTTGTTTAAAGAAGCTACCCTTGTAGCTCCCTTTGCTACCAAAAAAAAAAAAAAAAAAACGCGGCCCAGGCAAAACCACTTCACCATGATACCCCTAATATTCACTCACCCTTCAGAGCAACTGAACTTCTACCAATGTTATTAGGAGTTTCATTTATAAAGAGCTCCTTATCCCCTAAGGTCTCCCATTTTCCACACCCCATAGCCCTTTTCCAGCTGTGGGTGTTGTGCAGCCCTGAATTGCAGGAGCTTCTCAAGGTTTTATAAGATTTTCCACAAAGCAACTTGAGTTAGAGAGTGACAGATCAGAGCATGAGAGGCTCGACAGCCATTGAAAGAAGAGCCTGGGGTAAGAATCAGGAGGGAGACCTGAAGTATGACAGTAGGTGTTCTGTGGTGCTATTAATGAGTGCCAGAGTGGCTCATAGCCCTTATCAGAACACAAGGAGAACAACTAATCTCTAATGAGCTTACCTCCTAAATAGAGGTAGTAGAGAGATAATGTTATCTATTTCATAGGTTAAAGATTAATACACATAAAGCAAATCTAGCTCCCACAGGGTCAATTCAGTTGCAAAACATAGGTCACAAATGCCACTGAAGATGCCTTAGATATGAAAGATACCTTCCAAAGGTGCCAAATACACAAGAAGTCAGAAACACATATTTCTGGACCAGCTCCAGATGGTCTGGACAGATAGTTTGTGCTATTTGTGCTCAAATGGCACAAAATGGTTATGCTTAAGAAGCAAAGATACTCACAGCCTGGTACGTGATTCCTGGTATGCTCCCTAGAACAAATATCAGTTGAGCAATATGCAGCAGATACCTAATGGGTGTTGAGGTGAATCAATCGTCAAACACCAGAATGTCCCAGAGAAGGATGCTGACTTGCTTTGATGAGCTACAAAAGCATTTCTCCATCTCACTGGTGAGACCAGGACCTGAGAGGTAGACAAGAGCTGCCACCTTCCCAGACTAGCTGAAGCCTCTATTAGGCTATGTTTGTCAACACAGGCACATTGCTCAACAAGAGCAATATGTACACTTCCACGAGCAATTTGTCTGCAAATTTGCATCTCTTGCATTAGTTACAGTGCTCAGCAAACATTTGTATGGGACAAGGAGGTTTCTCACTGTTTTAAGTAATTATACTCTGTGCTTGTCTTGGATGAGGTACAGTTAATTTTCTTCACAGTAGCTACTATGGGAGTAACATTTTACACCTGTGCTGGAAACAGTGTTGATAACATAGAGATGTTTTTGTTGAGCAGAGCTCATACAGAGTCTGCTCCTCACACCACCCTACCAGTGGGCTGGGGGGGCACGGGGAGCTGGGAGGGAACCCAGCCAGGACAACTGGCCCCATCTGATCCCAGACCATAGGCTTCATGTCAGCATATAAACTGGGGGAAGAAAGAGGAAGATACATTAGGAGTGATGATGTTTTGTCTTCTCAGGTGCTGTTACATGTGCTGGAGCCTTGCTTGTCCTGGAGATGGCTGAACACCTGCCTGGCCATGGGAAGTGGGGAAAGAAGTCCTTGTTTTACTTCACTTGTGTGTACAGCTTTTGCTTTTCTTATTAAACTGTCTTTATCTCAACCCATAGGCTTTCTCACTTTTTCCAGTGTAATTCCCTTTCTCATCCCAACTGGGAGGAGTGAGTGAGCAGCTGTGTAGGGTTTAGTCGACAGCTGGGGTTAAACCATGACAACTCTTGAGGTGTGAGTTGACAGATTGTCCTAGAGTTATTCCTAACTCGCATACCTCTGGCTTACTCACATTTTTACTTAACAGTTATTAGGCATAACATAAACATGACAGATTGGCTTTGATGCAGTTAGGCAGGATCGCATACTTCAGAGAGGGCAAAAGGTATCTCTGCCACATTCTGCCTTGTTCCATAGAATTTATGTCCATGTTTTAACGGGTATTGGTGATCTCTGAGCCAGTAAAAAAAAAATGCATCTGCTTCTCTTTTCCTTGCAAGCAGTTTAACAACCCTTTTACAGCAATATTTATCTCAGAATTATTAGTACAAAGCAAACTGGGCTTTCACTGAAAGGTTTCAGAGTATCCTAGAAGAGGGATTGGCTATAAAAAATAATTTGCACACTTAAGAAGTGCTCCTAGGTGAAAACAAAAGACACTAGAAAAAAAAAGTGCACTGCAAAGGAAAGACAAGGACAGAAGGAAAGAAATTTACCTCCCACTTCACCAATTCAATCGACAGAGTGCTGTTTTAGATCAGACAATAGCCCTATGCTGCCTTCTGTATCTTCTATGTATTCTACACTTTGCAGAAAGTTACTTAAGTCTGGTGTCAGAATGAAAAGTAAAAGTTAAAGAAACTCTACACGTAGCATCCGACAGCGTTGAAACAAAACAAAACCTGCGTCCTCATTCAGTTCCCTCAGCCAGTGCCATGAAAAGCTCCACCAGGTGGTGGGATCAACAGCACTTGAAACGTGCCATCGAGCTGGGTTTGCTCTCACTCCTTCGCTTCTCAAAGCACAGCTCTGCTTCAGCACGCTTTTGAAAAGACTTCTAAGAAGCAGCTCCCAGTAAAAACATTTTTGGAACTCTCATTTCGCAGCAGCATTTGCGATGCACTCGGCACAAATGATGCTGTGGTAACCTAGAGGATGAAGCTGCCATCTGCATGACCCTAGTTTTCCCTTAAATTACTCCCAGTTTTACATAAAGAAAAAAAACCCCACACTGATAAGCAGAGAGAAAATCTCACATAAAGTGATGTTTAGTTTTAAAAGCTACCTTCCTGGACTGAGATGCCATCATCACTATTAACATCAAGTTTGGAAGAGAAAGTGCAAACAAGGCTGCACGTTCCCCTCTGGATGGGATGTGTGAAAAATTCATATGAACAAGGCAACTTGATGTCTCTACTGCACAATCAGACTGTGCACCATGTGAGCAAGCCAGAAGAATAAGGAATTGGATTTTTCCCTTCTTTTGCTCTGAGTCTTGCTCCTAACATGCTACTAACAGAAAGGTAAAATTAACATCTATTAGACAGACATGTACTTAAAAATTAAATCTAGTGGTAGCTTTAAAAGCTAGTTTGGCAGGACTGTAGACAAGGACTTTGTTGAAACACAGGATTTAAGCCTGCTGCCTCTGAAATGTTACCCCACAGTAGCACCAAAATAGAGTAAATGAAGTGAGAAATTGGCAGAGGAACAGAGCGCCAGGTTCACCATAGACCTACGCTGGGGTTTCATTGTTTCCAGGGTAATCAAGAAAACAAGTGCCTTGAACTAATAAACAAATCCACCTTTTTTTATTCATATCCAACAGTTCCCTCCTACAGCCTCAGACACTGCCTGAACATGTGTTCAAACAGATTAAAAACTGTCAGGTTCCCAGATGAGCCCAGAAAAGACCTCGAGCGCAGCCGTGCCCTGCAGATAACCATCCTGCCGTTGCCAGCAGCAGGAGAGAGTAACCGAGGCCAACCTCAACTTCTTCAAAGATGAGAGAAGCTCTATCAAGGCATTAAGAACAGTTGGGGAGAGCACTGCTGGCTTTAACTCAAGCTGTAAAAATTGAGGAGGGGTGAACGTTCCAGCTGCAGAAGGCACTGGTTGGCACAGATTGCATGGGACACTATGGACCTAGTGATCCAAATATTTGAAAGCAGATGCTTCACACAGAGCCAGCCCTCCAGCTAAAGCCATGTAAATAACATACAGGAGGAGTGTGCTGCTAATTGAGTCTCTTCTGAACTGCCAAGAGGCAGGAAGACTCCAGTTAAAGGTGACTCTTCATTCTAGCTTATGTCACTGAAGAGCCCCAACATAAATGAACTCCTGAGGACAGGATCAAAGTAGAATAGAGACTTTCTTTTTCATATCCTTGAATTTCCTGTCTCTTTTCCACACTGAAATTTAATTTCCTTTTCAAAGAGAGCTTTTGGAGCTTATGAAAATTGACCCAAAAGATTACAAGGGCTTTGTCACCCTTCCAATCTCTCTGAAAGATCCATAATTAGGGAGGTTTTTCCTTTAACGTGTGTGCCCAGCAGGCAAATATATAATTCAGACTTACAATTATACATACAATGAGTTATTTCAGTGTATTGGATACATGCAAGCCCAACTGTAACAAAGAGTTGAAAAAGCTTGTGTGTCTCAAACAAGTAAACATGCATCAGGGCTTTATTTTTTACTGATTTGTTTTCACTTATCCCAAGACTCAAATCAGTCACAGTACAGACCTGGGCTGTATGTTTGCTATAAATATATCAAGTATAATAAAAACACACCTTACAACCAAACTGATGACCTCGAAGATTAGTTCATTACACTCCACTGGAAATTGATTCTGGAAGCAGAGATGTACGAGTGGGTAACTAAGACAGTCAGTCTGCCTTTCCTCCCCCTCAATGGGGTAATTATTTAACTGACTTTCCTCTCTCTCTCCTCACAGCTCACCCAAGGAAAAAAAAAAAAAAAAAAAAAAAGAAAATAACAACACAAACCCAAAGACAACCCACAAACAAATGCAATTTAGAAAGACTTTAAAATCGGAGTGCCAGACTACCCCAGGCTGGTCCCTCCCGCTGCTCCGCGCCCGCCAGCGCCCACCCTGCAGCGAAGCGGCGGCGGACACGGGGCAGCACCAGCGCCCGTGTGCCGGGGGATGTCGTGGGGCTGCCTGCGGAGGTGGCTCCTTGCCTCCCAGCTCCCTGAGCATCACCCGGAGCTGCGCCTGGCTCCGGAGCTCACCCGCGGGGAAAGCCCGGCTGGGAGAGGTGCAGTCTTCCCTCTCCAGAGTGCCAGGGGATGCTGCGAGCTCCGCCAGCGCCGGGGCCACTCCTGCCTCTAAATCATAATAATAATTAAAGAAAAATCAAAACCAAACCAACAACTTAACGGCCGAACGAGGCGCTGGAAAGCAGGGGGGAAGGCTCCCGCCGCGCCTTTTGCAGCAGCGGAGAGCGGGAGGATTTGCAGGTAAGCGGAAAGGAAAGGAAGAGGGAGGCGGAGGAACGAGGGGGGTGTGGAGGGTCCCGCGATACTCACGGCGGGGTAGGGGGGAAGCATGAAGCCCCATGGCGAGGGAAGAGTGACTGGTTGGTAGGTAGGTCAGAAAACGCTGGCTGCTGCTGTTGCTGTTGCCGCTGCCTCGCCACCCGCCTGCGCTGCCCGCGGAGCCTCTCCGGGCGCCCCGGCCCTCCCCTTCCCTCCCCGGCGGGGCTTCCTGCCCGCTCATATAGCTCGCCCCCAGCCACGTGGACGGCGCCGGGGGCCCCGCCGGCCCCTCCTCGCAGCCGGGTAGGGCGGTGACGGGGCGGACANCGCGGGGGAGGGATGAGGAGAGGGCTGACCGCCGCCAACACAAACTTCTTCCTGCGCGGCGCCTGGGTGAAACCCCCGCTCCCAACGGGACCTCTCCCAGAGGGTCACCGTACCCAGAAGTACCGCTGCTCTCGCCCCCCGCACCCCGAAACTCTTGCCGCTGAAACTGAGCTGTGTGGATCTCGGAGGTGATCCCAGCAGGGAAAGGGGAAAGAAATCCGGCTGCTTCTCGGAGTAGAAAACGTACGTTGCATCATTAATAATAATAGAAAACAGCACACGGTAAATAATACCTTCTTTCGGTCCAGCGCCAGACATTTTTAAGGTACCTATAAAACGTTGCAGAGTTTAAAAGAATACAGCATCGTTAAAGAATCCCCCAGACAGGTACATTCAGCTGATTAAGCGGCTGCTAAAACTATTTAACAACATAATGCTGGCTTTTTTAGTGTTGATGTGTAAAGACTGGAGCCAAGACATGAAGTAGTGAGATTATAGAACCTCCACAGAAGCAAATGATCTCTCTGGTCTTCTCTCCAGTGCTCCCCTGTAGACAGTGTAACATGCTCAGTGAACATCCACTGCATGTGTCAGAGGGGAGAACATATTCCTGAGCCCTGGAAAACATGTTCCTTAGGGCTGGAAAGCCAGTGCATAACTCCCTTTGTGAAGCGGGTGAGTTTACAGGTTATTAATCTACTTACTGAAACTGCCCTCATTGTTGATTTATTGCATCCAGAACAACATACTTCACTGAAAACTGTAACGTGCTATGTAGGAGCTGTAAGTCATCAATCATCACTGAGCTTGTTTCCATAGAGTTATATTAGTAAAAGCTTAAGTGTGAATTCAGACTGGTGTCACATCGTGTACCGCTCTGTGCAGATATTTGCATTGGGGCGTGAGTACCTGTGACAGGCTCAGCTCTCTGCTTAGGAGCATAAGCCCATACCAAACCTTCAAGAGGCTCACCCCATCACTAAATCCTACCCTTGGATACTGCAGAGCAACATAGTATTAAATCCTTCATAAACAGGGCTCAGAAGGGATTTAATCTAAAGTAATGAGGGTAAAAAAAATACCCAACCCTACTGTTCTTTTACGAGGAGTTTATCAACACAAGGAACTACTGTGTGGAAGAAACAGTAAGAAGTAGCTCTTCACTGCTTTTTCCCAGAAACTGCTTGCCACAGCTGGAGGTGGGATAGGGCCCTTGAGGAGCTCCAATCTGATCACCTGTGACGGTTTCTGTAACCCTCTCGATTTGATACTCTCACACCTTCAGGCAGATTAGTTGAATTTGATGCTTCATTTCTTTCCTGATGATTGCAAGTGATTGGGTGTATTTATGAAAAAAATCACCAGGGAGCAGCTCACCAGCAAAAAGGCTGTACATCAGCTTTGGAGGTCTCTCCCAAGCGTTTTTGAGGGGATGGAGGGAGTGAGAGGGTGATGAGAGCTCTGAAAAATATCTTATAAATGCAACAATGCCCAGGGAAGGAAAAGTCTGAGCACTCTGCATTTCACTACCTATTGTACCACACTTGCTGTGTCCAGGAGTTTAAAAGAGAAAAATAATGATCCTAGTAAAACAGGTGATTTCTCATGATATATAGTATAATAATATAAAGTTTTACTGATGTATCTACAGATTGTATCGAGGAAAACACTCTCTCATCAGGAGTGTCCTAAGTAATGATAGCTTATCAAGACAACACTGAAAGAGGTTGGCCAGAGAAGTTGTGGATGTTCTGTACCTGGAAGTGTTCAAGGACAGATTGGATGAGACTTTGAACAACCTGGTCTGATGATTCTGTTTCATTGCCTGTGACAGGAGGATTGGTATGAGGTGGTCTTTTACGTCCCTTTCAACCCAAACCGTTCTATGAATCTATGATTGTACAACTGAAGAAAGGGAGCAGAGGATAATACGGAATTTTCTCTGCATTTTCAGTCCTATCTGCACCATTTCTCTGGAGTTGTCAAGGGGTAAGATATGACACACCCCTCCAGCCATAGCAGCCTTGGCTACAAGTTACAAGAAGGAGATAAGGAAAAGAGCTCTGCAGGGGCTGGTTTTGGTCAGAAAAGCTCCTTTCTGTAGAGCAAGGCAGAAGAGGAGGGTGGGCTTGCCACAGGGATGTCTCTGGGAAGCATGACACAGAAATATTGGTGAAAAATAGAGAAGTTCTTCAGGTCTCTGCTAGTGGCTGGCTAAGCCAAAAGCAGAGAACACATCCTCCTGAAACAGCAAGTATGGAACATATTTCTCTTTGTTATACTAATGTTACACTCTGTTAACGCCTTCAGATGCTCTCAACTTCACTGATGCACCCCAATGAGCATGCAAATGGCAAGTGCTCTGTCGTAATGCCATAGTAATTTCAGCAGTGTCCAACCTGGAGGGTTACATCCTCTCCCCTTTATACTGTAGCATTTCCCTAGCAAGTGTCATTTAGATGTTTTTGGGAATGAATCCAGGATTTGTTTCATAGACAATATTTCCTCAACAGCTCAGTGAATATGAAGTAGTTCGAACTAACCATGCAAATCTCTCTTGCCTTCTTATGTAGAGAAACGATATCAATTCTAAACTCTGGGCCAGGGCTTTCAGCTGCTGATGGGGAATAGCTACGCAGACATCAAAGAAGCTGTATCAGCTTTCATCAAGTGGGGATCCAGCTCTTTATTCATATTTTAAAATCCAGAAACTGTGTCTAAGTTAAACATTTTTCTCCATATTTTTAAGTAGCCAGTATTTTATGTTATGACTGTTCCCTCAGTGGTAGGATTGTTTCTTGTACTCTTATGTTTAAAGGCCCTTCAAGGCTGAAGGAATTAAAATGAATAATTTAAACCTGGTCTATGATGCAGAATTTTCAACATATGTTTTACAGGCCATGCAGAACAACTTTTTTTTTTTTATCTCGTCAGTAGATATTTTACAAACATGCTGTGCTGGAACCAAAGCCCTTTTTTATTTAATACTTAGATTTGAGTCTTCCTATGCATAGACACAGCAGTGTGCTGGAGTCTACAAGCCATAACAAGGAAAATGTTATCACTGACACTGATCAGAAAAAAGGGGAAATAAGTGATTTCACCACATTTCCCTTTGACACACATTGATAAACCAGATGTGGGCACAACTGTGGCTCTCCCACCTCAGAAAGCAGAGAGAGAAGTGCTGTAATTTGTTTAATCTAAAGCTGCAAAAGGGTTGAACCCCAATGATGCTGGAGAAGGAGACGTGAGACTGTGATGCCCACAACCTGTTGGCCTTTCGGTAATTCTGGAAGGTTGACTGGAGTATTTTCTTTTCTAATCTCCTGTTAACTTCCTAAACAGTGTAGTTGGTCAGTCTTACCAGTTTTAATGAGCAATGATAACTGCTAGTCAATAACCAATGAGTCATCTTTTATGGATTTCATGTCCTGTCCCATCCTAACTCCTTGCAACAGCATAGGGAGGAGGCACCAACTCTGCAGAGCGGGTTTTGGTCTTATGGACTAGTTTCCACACTTTTGCTTGTTTTCCCATGATGTCCAGGCTTTCATTTCCATTTTATAGTTACTTCAGATTTGCAATTAAAAAGAAATATTTTTTATTATTTAAAAAGCTCTTTAGGCCCAAATCCAATTCCAAGTATTTCAGCAAGATGCAAGTTTAGGCACTGCAATGGGAGAGTGTAGATTTGGGCTTGTGTTTGCTCTCCCCTCATTTGCTCTCCCTTCAGTAGGTAATCTGTCATCTTTCAAACAAGCCAATTGCCATTGTGTCTAGGCCAAGAAGAAGTAGTTAAAATAGAAAAATCAGCATTTGGCATGTACTCGGTTGCCAAGAAGCTATTTCTCCTCTCCTATGTAAATAAATTGTCATTCCAAAAAGGTTGGCTTGCTCTAAAAGATGTGCTAAGTGCTTCTGCTGCACTGTGCTCCCATTGCAGAGAGAGGGTTGAAGATCCAGGAATGTGGCCAGTTAATGCCCCATCCTCAGCTTCCCCCATCAGTTCTGTCAAAGGAGACCATGCTTTACACAGGCTGAAAGGAGGTTGGATAATCACTGTCTCAATTAACATGTTTTGCCAGGAGTCATTACTGACCTTGCCAATTATGTCCCCATTCTAGGACCACCGAGCTCCATGCAGGTGGATCCCTTTACAAGGCAAAGTGGTTTGCTTGCAAATCTATATGTATTTATGTAACTAATTATTCGTGTTTGTTATGTATTGTACAGACAACATCTGTTGATTGGCATGACTATCTGTGAAAGAGATTAAATACTTCCAATGTAACTTTATAAACATGACACTGAGAATATTGACTACAAATAGACTCTATGCAATTTATTTATTCCGATTGGTAAAGAGAGACAAATGGTCTACATAGGTGTTATTTCCACTGAAGAGATAAAAGTTGTGCTGAATTTGAATGTGTAAAATGTGTAACTGTGCATTTCAATGTGTAAAACTGCCCTTACATAACTGGCTATAGTAGCCCATGGCATACAGTGAGCACTTCATAATGCTGATAGCAACCGACTTTGCCATAATTGATAGACAATTTTGTCTTATCTGCTTTGTTTTTCTTGGGTTTTTGTTTTTGCAATCAATGCTCTGCACTTTTGACAGATCCTGCACAACTGTCATAGTCTCCCTGATGCAGAGTCTACTAAAGGCACTGTTAAGAGCTCAGAAGTTTAAAACAGGCTTTTAGATTACATCCTCAGCCTCCCCACTTCACAGAATCAGACTCTGGCATTGAGGTGTGATAAAAGCAAAGAGAAAAAAAAAAAAACAACAAAAAAAGCATCAGACTTCCTTCTCTCCTTGTTCTTGGAGTTCATATGGCAGAGACAGAAATGTTATGCTTTTTAAGTGTTTCATACATGTGTGGCATGTTCAATCTCCCCAACATAAATGACCTTTCTTGGCAGTTCAGGCATCACCTGTGGAAAGACCCAACTGTAAAACTCACCTGATTTACCTTCATGTATCTTGATCCCATAGTGCCTTGAGTACAATTTATTCCCAGCTGCTTCAGCTGAAAATCCTCAGCTTTTTCCATGCCAAGACTTGAAACTGTGTATTAGCTGCTGATGAAGTTATTTGCATTATTTCATTTTATTTCATTTCAGCTACTCCCCAGGATAGTCAGGAATAAAGCAAAAGGCGAAATTAGACTTAGATTCAGAAAATAAATGTTGTTGATTAGGTTGAAGTGTCTATTAGGCTTGTGTTGAGTTTCTAGCTCACAAGAAGGATGGCAAGCAAAGCCTGTTAAAGAAACATTTTGACAAGAATGCATTTTTTTCCTGTGGCTCAAACAAAATAAATATAGTAACGCAGAAGAACCTTTTCAAAGTCAGGTTTATGTGCTTGTCTGATCAGCACTAGCTAACTGTTTCATCTCTCCTGAATGTCACAGAAACATGCCAGCTGTGCCACTGTGCAGTTTTCGAGAGAAATGGTTTTCCTCAAAGGACACTGCACACATACCAAAGGCTGTACATGCTGTATTAAGTTAAACACACAAACAAATCAAACCGCTCATTGCACGTGGAAGTCATCTCGTGGGAAAATTATGACCAAAACAGTGAACCACACCTGGCAGATGTTAGTCACATAGCTTAATTTAGTATGGAAAGGCATTTAGGTTGAATGGTAAAAAAGCAACATAATAAACTAGATAAGGTGGCAAAGTTGAGGGTTTTTTTTTCCAGATATTTAAGTTAAAAAAAAACATTTTATAGTCCCTTCCAGCTGGTGGAATGGGCTGGGAAGAGACAAATAGTGTGGACAGTGTTACTCCAGGGAGGGACAGTGAGTGTTTGTGCTGCAGTAGAGCTGAAGATCTGCTGTTAACCCACAGCCTGTAGGTCAGTGCAGGACAGAGTATCTGAGATGTTACCAGAGTGGGAAAAAAAGTAGGTGTAGAAGTAAATCTCCCAGCTGTAGACTGGAAAATACTCAGGTCACATTATTTTTGTGTGCAAAAGAATTCTTCACTACAGCAGCCCTAAGTCAGCTCTAATGCTATTTTGAGATCTGGTATTCACATATTAGCAATTAGAGAAGAGCTTGTCATCAAAGATGGCTTTAGGTAAACTGATCATGACTTCTTCCACTTAAGTAGCATGGTAAGATAAACAAAACCAAGACTACAAATGCAGTTCCCTCATTGCAAAAGAGCAAATTTGAGTAAATTAAGGAGTTATTTCAATGAATAGAGATGAGAGCTGGACAAAACATTTTAAAGACTTGAAAACAGTCTTTCTGTAAACCAGACTGGTCAAACGTTCAGAACAAAGCTTACATCTAAGAAACTGAAAGAAAAAAGTTATTCAGAGAACCACAGAACAATTAATCTAAGCTTAATACAGTGTGATTTCTCAGAGTAAATTCAGAAGGAAAAATGAAATTAAGATCTGGGCATAATTACAAAATAGGATCAAAGGTAAACCTGTGTTTACCAGAGATTAAACAAGAATAATTTGTAAATGTACTGGAAACAAGAAGTGATTCTCAGGAAAAGATTAGCATAGCAGATTGTCTTTACCTCACCTTTGATGAAGCAGATGAAATGGTGCTACTCAGAAAATTATCTCTTTTCTTGAAAGCTAAGGGTGGTAGAGGACTGGTGTTCCAAAGTCCATGTGTGCTGAGGATAAACCATTAAAACTTACAGTCTTTGGTGCTTTATGTAACAGTGGATTCAAAATAGCTTCTTCAGAAGATCTGGGAGCCTTTGTGCTTCTCCCAGTCTTCTACCATCTCATTGGACCTGCTGGTTTTGCCTGGTGTTGAGGTGCTTCCTTCACACGTAGAAAGCACTCATCAAATTTGAGGTGCACTTTAGACCAAGGTAACTGAGGTGGCCTTTACCCTTACAAAAGAATCAAACCATCTGCCTTGAGATAAGAGCTTTTTACTTGCTTCCAATTAGGGAGACAAAAGATTGTGGTGTACAGGATGACTCTAAACTGCCAGTGGGATGAAGCCATGAAATGGGCAAATGAGATTTGCTCTGTCTGGCAAAATGAAAGCTGAGGGGGAATCCGATTGCTGCCAATTGATTGAGAAGTAAATGTCAGGGAAAGGAGGAATGTGTAGTAGCTAAAGGACGACTGAGTATCAGCTGCAGGTGGATGTATTCAGGCTGCAAATTAAAATAATATTACTTAACTATCATACAAAAAGACAGAGAGATGCAAGGAAGCCTTCAGTGCAGCATCATAGAACAGTAGGGGTTGG
This sequence comes from Urocolius indicus, assembly GCA_013401255.1. Classification (NCBI taxonomy): domain Eukaryota; kingdom Metazoa; phylum Chordata; class Aves; order Coliiformes; family Coliidae; genus Urocolius; species Urocolius indicus. The sequence goes on along the minus strand of WBNH01007162.1, from coordinate 10,578 downwards.
AAAGGACCTTCAGAGATCATCTGGTCCAAGCCTCTGGCAGAAGCAGGTCCACCTAGAGAAGAGAGAACAAATTCTCCAAAGTTGTAGAGGATGGCCTTGATGTATGCCTGGGGAACATTTTAAATAGTTTCCTGAGAAAACCATATAAATTAGTTAATTAGACCTACACCTCCTTATATAAAGAAGTGTACTTTGATATTTTATATGGTCAAAGATATCTGTCACCAGTGAGTGGCACCAGTTATATTGTGCTAAAAGAAGTAAGAAATGAAGACACTAAGCAGGCTGGCAGAGATTCTGCTGGCCCTAGCCAAGGACACCATCCAAGATCCATCCCTGACCTGTCTGATGGGCAAAGCGATGCCTGATTTGCTCCTACAGAAACACTGAGTCTATGACCAACCCAAAGAATGCTGAAAATAGAGAACTGCTTGTCATGAGAAGTGCTGTTGAGATCTGATTAATATGTTCATACTGTCACATCCTATGCAATGTTAAAAGTTTCCCCACAGGTAAGTTGTTCCAAAATGCAGTTTCTAAAGATTTGCTTTTTGGGCAGAGGAAAGATTTTTCATTAAAGAAATGTGCTGGTACAGCACAGTAGTGTTTCCATAGTGTAACACGAGCTACTGTTCCATTTCCATTGTTACTGTTAGTTTGTATCATCAAATGTGCTTTTTATCTTTTTCCTTACTTACATTGTACTTTGAGCAGTTTGAGAAGTCAAAATAAATTTTGATCAAGATACAGGGGGAAAGAAAAACCTGCTGTGATAGAGGCTGACATTCCAGTTTCATCACTGTTAATTAAACAGGATGTGCTTCAAAGTAAGCCTCATGAGTACATACAAGGTTGCAATGCCTTTGCAGTTGTCCCAGTGTTTTACTATTTCTTCCAGAGGATGTTTTTCCCAGTTGAGAACTCTCCCCTACAGAGTGTCTGAGCATTGAAATTTATCTATTGATAACTTCAGACACGAGGGCTCCATCCATCATATTTCCCCCCTTCATGGTGTAAGTCAGCTTTTTGGTGCCTTCCATATCTCCCACAGATCCACTTTCACCTTTTATTTTGTAGGACACTCATTATGTCTTTGCTTTCTTTTGCCATTCACATCTCCAAGTAATTCTATTAATTCTATGTAAAGTACACCTCATGTGAACACAGGTCATAGAGCAGGAGCTCAAAATACACAGTTGTCTAAGAAATAAACCACTGAGCTGTTACATGCCCTTTTTCCCCCTATAGTATCTTCATAGATCTTCTCAGTGATATACTGTCCTGCCTCTCTTAAGAAATACACCCATTCTAATACCAAAAAATGCCATTTCTCTTGCTGTTTGTTTAATTTCCCTTCTCCATACTGTGTTAAAGCCTGTATGGTTTACAGTCATTACTAGCAGTCTCCATCAAGGGTTAAAGACCTATTTAGTACAGACACATTTCCTACAGCAACTGGCTCATACTGCAGCCACTCCTCCCCAAGGAGCAGTTGAATTAGGAGCTGAGATACCATCCTTATGGAATGCTACTATGTCTCAGCACTGAGAAGAGAGATGCAGCTTCCTGCAGATCTATTTATTGTTTTACACCAAGGAAAATGAGCAAAGCAGGAAACAACATGTACAAAAACACAAGGATAGAGCCCAGTGCATGTATCACCTCCCAGCTGCTCCTGTGACACATTAACTCTGCTCTACAAAAGGGTCAGGAGAGCTGGTTGGTAGCAGTTCACATGAGGCAGCAGAACATGTTCAATTGAATGTGAATTGAGCCCAAAATACAGACCTCTGAGAAAAAAAATCTCTTTATCTCAGAGACTAGAAGGTTGTGGGCACTGATACCACCTGAAAGGGGCTGAACAAACTCAGTCCCTCAAATCTCCATTTGTCACTCAATGTAGGTACAAGGCTGGAAAACTGTTGCTTCTAGGGGAAGCATCTCACAAGATTTGTTCTATCCTGCTTGCAAAGTTGTTCTTATCTGTGCAGACCAAATCCTTGTGATCATTCCCATGGCTATATAGAATGTAGTTATGTTCAAAGAGGATTAGCTCTCCTTTTGTTTTTTTTTTCTAGCAAACAAAAATATCTTACTGTAATATTAAATTTTTATTTATTTATTTGCTTCCCCTGCAGAACAGAGACAAATGTGGAATTTAGGTATGGAAAAGTATGCAAGCTTTAAAAGATTTATTCAGACAGGGATCAGACAGAGGATCTGGACAAACCATCTGATCTGATTTCCAGAGCAACGTGGTCCATGGGGTTTTTTTCATTTAACCCTTATTAAGTGAAACAAGGAGTGTTGATCTGAACAAGTGTTTCAGAAAGACAGCAGAAGCTCCCAGAGAAAAAGGAAGCACCTCTTCTCTTACTACTGTTTGACAATGGTTCATCTCACTCATTGTAAAAAAACCCTTACTTTTGTGTTTTCTTTACATGTACCTGGCATCAGCCTACAGCTATTAATTCTTGTTTCTCTGTGCTGGGTAACAATGCCTGTTAGAAACAAAATTGTCTTCATTTGAACATCCTCCATGCAATAATCAAGTTAGCACTGTGATCTGTTTCTGATGAATCAAGTAGATTGAGCTTTTTCAGTCTCTCATGTGGGATATATCTGACCAGATGTGAACTTCTACTCAACAGATGGCTAGTCGCTAGCCACTGTCCCTTTGGAGTCAGCAGAGAGAAATGAGCACTTCCAGGGTGAAGTTCATCTCACCTTAAAGTGGATGTTTAAAACAGATCAGGTAAATGTCCCGCATAACATTCCCATTTCTCTCTAGCAACAATCAAGGAAGCCTGTGCTGGCTACCTCTCATGTCACTGCCTGCATTATTGACCTCCATATTTAGGCCAGATGAATCTTACTCCTTGACTAAGCCATTTTCTGAGCTTTGAATCATTTCCTTGGCTTTCTCTTCTGCTCATCACCGTGATGCGACTTTGCAGCATGTCCAGCAGATACATGACATTAATACCTGTTAAGAGAGAGGCCTCCTCATAAACAGAGAGTATTGGGAGTGCGTACTGAGACAGTTCACTGAAAATCTGGTAAGGGAGATGTAGCTGGATTTCACTATGCATGTTATCCATAACCTGTACTTTCTGTTGATTGTACCTTTTCAATGAGGTGCGTGTGGCACTGATGAGAAAATGCTTTGATAATTATGGTCCTCCTAGAAAAAAGACAAGATTATGGAACAGTTAATCTTGATATTTTTGCTCCATATCTTTCTTTTCCCCATTTTTCTGATACTGACAACCTTGATACAGTATCCAAGTTTTCATCTTCCATTCAGCTTGGTTTCTAGCATTAACCATTCAGCTGTGTCTAATCATACCAGGCTTAGCCACTAGCCCAGCTAGACAGCTGCCAGATGTTTTATTTTTAAATAAATACCTACATCTGTTGAGTTATAAAGCAGAGAGCAATGAATCCATTCTTGATGGCCTTGTTTTTTCTCCGCCACTTGAAAAAGACAGTGAAGTATTATACAATCTCTGCAACAAAAGACAAAGGATTTGGGTATCTGGACAGGTTCCATTTAATTCATACATAGCATGTTTAAGGGTTGGTGTATTAACCATCACTCCATGTGGTTTATTAGGTCTGAAGGCAGGAAGTGTAAATATCTTCTCTTGCCTAATGCTTCCTGTTTTAAACATGACTGGTTATAATGCTCTAGTGATAGATATGACCAGTAGAACATTGCTAGGTGGCAGGGATGGCTGAGTAAGAACTTGTACATCATTTTGGCTGGGAGAAATGAGAAATTTTTTCCATCAGAGTCCTGTTGCTCCCTTTTGTGGTCTTCTACCAAGACCGTAGGAAGAACTCAGGCATGCCCTATCCCTGTCTGTTCCTCTTTTCCCTCTGTCTTGTCTTCTCTCTCGCCATCCCTGTTTTCTTCACTACTTCATATTTACTAAGTCTGATGACAGATACTTTCTGGAAAATGGACAGCACTTTTGGATAAGTGTTACCACTTTCTCTTACCTGTGGCTATGTCACCACAGATATACAGGCCATGTCAAAGAACAGACTTGAGGCCTATGCTTGCTGTATCATCCCACATCGACCTCATCTTTGCCTATAAACTGATCCAACACAGATAAAGAAGGCAGATTGTAGTGGCCATTTATGATGTTGCCTTCTCATATGCTCATACTGTGGCTTTCTTTTTTGGGAAAGCAAGAATAATTCATGGTAATGAAGAGATTCTTCTGAAAAATTCATTTTTCTTGTTCAATTTTAGTGCATGCTGATGCTGTGGTGATCAGTGAGCCAAGATGATTCAGGTATGATCACAACCCCCTCTGCAGCTACCTCCACGCTGCTCTAAAAGCCATTTGTATCCATTTAGTTTTAGTTGATAGGAATTAGCTTAAGTTAAATCAATATAATGTGGGCTTTCATTGATTTGAGAAGGTTCTCACAATGGGTGCTGCTGATTTAAATAATCATTTTCAAAATGTTTGATGTCTTTAGTCAAAAAATGTCACATAAACCAGTTTGAGAGCTACAGATAAAATAAGTATTTTTAGTGGTGGTTCATTGCAGGGGTAGTAAAGACTAGACAGAAGTGAAAATCTTGTGGGATAAATGTGAAAGTGTTAGAGGCATGAAATAATTCAGTAAGAATTCAAGCCATGTCTGGTATTTTGTAACTAATCTTTACTTATCTAATATAATCCTGCATTTTTATATATATATATATAAATAGAGAGTTCATTTCTTTCCTTATTTTTCTGCTATTTATATCAGAAGATTTTTATAGTCATCTGTTCACAACATCACACAAACAACCCTCTGACAATTGGAATAATGTTTACTAGAGGATTAGGGGAATTTGTAGAAAGAATCAGTGCTTCATGTGGGAACAATCAAACACTCATTGCAGGCATCTTTGTTCCTTAATTTCTTTGTGCCAGTAGCTTGATTTGTTTCTCAAATTTAACAAAGAAGGGTATGAAACCACAAAAAAAATCTGAACCTACAATATAACCATATGGAAATATTAAGTTTAGGAAGTCTAAGCACTTAAACCAACTGTTCAGGGTATTTTCTCCTTAATGTGCTTACATAAATCACATTAGTTTTTATGAGAATTATTCTTCAAATTTATAGACTTTTCTGGCTGGATCTTTGTCTCCCAAGGTAGCACACGCAGGGGCTGAGTATGTTTCTGCAAATTAACATTCAATTCTTAACTCTGACATTGGATTTGTGGCTATCATTGCATACACCAGTTACACCTAGACTTTTGGAAGTAGCTTTTGCTTTGTAATGTTTAGTTTTAGGAAATTGAATACCCAGAATTCCAATTACTGATGTAACATGCAGTGTTTGTGTAGCAGTTTTGGAACTGCTCTGTCCTATGTCTTCATCTATAACAAAATCTGGGAATAGCTGATTTGGAGGTGTTGTGTTTCAACCTCAGTAGGCAGCTCAGACCCTCACAGTGGAGAGAATCAGAAGGGTAAAAGTGGGAAAACCTGTGGGCTGAGATAAAGACAGTTTAATAGGTAAAGAAAAGTCCCACACACAAGCAAAGCAAAACATGGAATTCATTCCCCACGTCCATGGGCAGGCAGGTATTCAGCCATCTCCAGAACAGCAGGGCTCCAGCACGTGTAACAGTTACCTGGAAGGACAGACATCATCACTTGGAATATCCCCCTATTCCTCCTTCTTCCCCCAGTTTATGTACTGACATGAAGCCCTGTGGTCTGAGATATCCCTGTGATCGGTTGGGATGAACTATCCTGGCTGTGTCTGCTCCCAATTCCTTGTGCATCCCCAGCCCACTGGTGAGGGGAATGGGGAGAGGAGCAGAAAAGGCCCTGACTCTGTGTCAACACTGCTCAGCAACAATGAAAACTTTCATAGAATGGTAGGGGTGGATGGGACCTCTAGATCTTGTCCAACCCCCCTGCAGAAGCAGGTTCACCTAGATCAGGTCACATCTTGTATCCAGTTCTGGACTTACTCAGCTCAACAGGGACACAGAACTTCTGGAGAGAGTCCAGTGCAGGGTCACCAAGATGATCAGAGGACTGGAACCTCTTTCATACAAGGAAAGGCTGTAGGAACTGGGGTTGTTTAGTGTAGAGAAGAGGAGACTGAGCGGGGGTTCTTGTTAACATATACAGATATCTGAAGGATGGGTGTCAGGAGGTTGAGGTATCCTCTTTTTCTGTTGTGGCTAGCAATAGGACAAGGAGTAACGGGATGAAGCTGGAACACAAAAAGTTCCACTTAAATATAAGAAAAAACTATTATACTGTGAGGGTGATGGAGTAGTGGCACAGGCTGCCCAGAAGGATGCAAAACAGACAACCATACCAGCTTCTATGAAGAATATGAACACTATCCCAGCAAAAAAAATGGTACTGGGGAATATTTAATAATTAAAAAATAATATTTATATATTTAATGAGTTATTTTAGTATTTATGTATTTTATATGTATGTAGTGATACTTGTATATAATGTAAATGTACATTAATTTGGTTTTTTAAATTCTATATTATTTGATATTATTTGATAAGACTATGTCTTGAATGTATCCTGAAGGTTCAGAAAGCAGAAAGCAAATCAAAACTTTCCAACTTTGATTAAAATATTGAATGTATTGATTTGCAGATTGGGGACCTAGCTGACTCATTTTGAATTTGACATTCTTGTGAATATCAGTGAGAATCTCTCCAGTGCATTTGGCTGCATTAAACCCAGGAGAAAAAAAAACCAAGAGAAAACAATCCCCAGCATTCATCAAAGCTTCCTCTCTGTCTCAGAGGAAGATTGTCCCAATGCAGTTTGATTCCCAACCTCCGCTACCACTTTGAAGCCATGTGGGCTGACTGGTAGCTCCACACAGAGCTGCACCATGCTCAGTGCCTGTGGATCACAGCACATTGAGGATCTGAGACTTTGAATGCTCAGATTGCAATTGAGAAACAGAAAACATGTCAGACAAAGCACAGGGCTCTGAATACCTCACATATCTTTCCAGCCAAAACAGATTTTGCCTTGGAGCTCTTGAATTCACCTTAGCCAAGCCTTTTTGCACCTCTCCTTATACAGAAATAGGTGTCAATTTTAGAGGCACAGCTTGCCTTATACTTCCTAGGTACAATCCCAGCTTCACCACATACAATGAGGGCCAATGTCTGGAACATGAATCTAAACATGTTTACAATATAAATAAAGTGAAAGTTTGTCACAACAAGTCTAACGAGTAAGTAGGACAAATCAAGGAGGACCAGCCTTTGTGACAGAGGCTGGATCCTGAGTCATATGTCACTCAGTGCTTAAGCTTCTTTGAACATTGATTTTAGGATTTTATCCTGCCTTGGTGAGACTTGGAAATTCTTCAGAAAAAAAAGAACAAAGGCTCACCAAAATGTCAAAGGTTTTGTTCCACCTTTGACGCAGACAGAAACTCACACAAACACTCAGCATTGGTGGTTTACGTTATGTAGGAGCTCAGCAGAGATGACCATGCTGACCCCTCATGGCCTTGCTGCCATTTTCGTCTTCTTTTTGCCTTACATAATGCTTATTACCAGCTAAGCTTTCCCTGACTTGGAAGGGGACATTTTGCCCTCTTTCTTTTCCTAGGCAGATAAACACAGAAGCACCTTCCAGTCTGCAGTGTTGAAAGCAGACAAGTACATCCTGAAATGGGCTGTTTCCTGTGTCACATTTCAGTGAGATAAAAATCACTGCTGTGTGCTGGAGAAAAGAGCAGATTCCTGTCTCATTTTAATGGCAAGTGGCACTTGTACTGCCAAATGGACTGCCCAATGAGCTTTTCAAAATAACCACCTCCTGGTGCAGCTCAGATCTCATTCCCATCTCCTCTTCATTTTCTTCTGCTGCCATGGGTTAGGGAGGGCCGTGCTGTGCCAGGAGGGCACAGTAACAGCCACCAGATTCCTTCAGCTTAAATGGCATTAAAACAAATTCTTCCATTGATGGGAATACAAATCAAAGAAGGAGAAAAGGAAAGCGTGTGTGAGGGAGCCTAGCATGTTAACCAGCTAGATTTGTTTCATCCCGTGCAAGAGAGTGTTTGATAGGAGGCAGTTGACTTTGGAAGGCAGAAGTGTGACAGAACCGAAACCTCGGATGCACCAGTGCCTGTCCCAGCAGGACTGTTGTGTGATCACTGCACTGGTTAAAACAACCTGCCAATTTATCCTAAATTTGGCTTGATGTTGTTAGAGAACTCGATGTGTTAAAGCCTCCCCTCTTGACAGGCTTTCCAGTTTCTCACTCTTGTCCCATCTCCAGGAAACACCTCTGAAACAGCTTGATCCACTGATTCCTCTTCCTCTCAGTAACTGTGGATGAGTATTTTGTCACTCTCATGGGTCTGCACAGAGAACTGTCTGTTCACCTTACAGCCCACTCCACTCTCTGCACTGGGAGTCAGAGAGCAGCTGAAAAGCTTCAGACTCATTGGGAATGGGGAGAACATCCAAAGATATAAACCTCCATAGAAAGAGTTTTCAAATACATCCATAAATTTCAACTGTGGTTTTCAAAGTTACTTAATTACCTACAAAGGCAGAAAGAAGGTAGAATTGTTAAGATTCCCAACTGCTTAGACAGCCCACTTCCATTATTCCCTTAGTCTCTTTTTTTTTTTAACTTCTTTTTTTTCCCCCCTCCTGGTTTTATCAAAATTCCTGCATTCTATACACACAAATCTACCCATAAATATGTTTCCAGACTGGTAGTCTGCATTGGTCTGACATTGATTAGTGTTTCAAGCAGCAGGTAAGTCAGAAGCAGATCTGTTATAAGACTCAACATCTCCCCATCACCACCATCATTACCGAGAGCTCTGCTTATACTTTTTTTCTTTACAGTAGCAGCCATGCAATGTACCCCCACCTGTCTTCCCTCTCTGAGCACCACACAGCTGCAGACAGAGCAGTTTCAGTAATGATAGGGTTCTTCTGCAAACAGCCTGCTGTGAAGCAACACATTGCTGTTAGCAGAAAGCTCTACAGATGGTCTCTAATCTCTGCACAGAGTAAGCATTTCTGTGCCACCCTAACAGCAATACCATCCTTGTTATAGTACCTCGGAGCAACTTTGTCCTTTGTGCTGTACCAGGCAAATCTGCTGACTGAGACACCAGTGGGCTCAAAGATTTATTTCTGAAGAAAAGGTTGGGTGAGATAAAATCACCATGGCAATGTTCAGGTATCAGAGACTTCAGAGATTGTGAACAAACAGCTGAGCAAAGCCAAATACCATCAACAACCATGTGAGTAACTCACAGCAAATCATAGTTTTGTTTCAGTTCATACTTTTCCTAGCCACAGAGAAATTATTAAAGTTCTTGGAAGTCCTCTACTTGCTTATGGTAATTGCAAATAGAGCCCTTTATGCAGAAAACCAACATAACTACTATGTATCTCTTAAATCTCCTGAAGCCCTGGAGAAAGGTCTTCCAATATCCAAGGTATTGCAGAGACGTTGAAGATCTTGTCACAGGGTGAGTTCCACTTGCTCTGAAGTCTTGCCTTTTGCAGTCAAAAGAATAACTCAGAAGTCCCCCTATCTCTTTTGTTTAAGGCAGGTATTAGGCTAGTGATTGGACTTGATAATCTTAAAGGTCTTTTCCAACCAAAACAATTCTATGATTCCATGAAAAGAAAGGCAGCATGCACAGATGCATAGACAACAAGGCTGGGAGACATGCATTGTGTCACTGTTTTCTTCATAAAGATCACAGGTCAATTGTGCTTGTCTTCTATGCATACATGAAACATACAGGCATGTAGGGACACCCCAATAGTCCATAGCTGCTGAAGAGCAAATGATTGTATCCACATTCCCTGGTCATCCAACCATTCTTGCATGTTGTCTTGCAATCTGGTTGTAGTCAGCAGCCAGCAAACTTGAGGCACAGCAAGAACCAGCTCACACATGAGTATGGATGTAGCCTAAGATAGTTAGGTAGCCCACATCACCATAGTAACTGCATGCTGTTGCATTAATTTCAGTGAAACAAATGAAGCTTGTAAGTCAAAGGGTATCTATGCAGAACAGTTCAATAGCAGATAAAGAATCTGCAATGGTCCTGAATGAGACAGCTGGGGTTTCCAAACAGGTTTATCCTGTTTTTCAGGAGAGCTAATGGCCTGACTGGAAGATTTCATTAGCATAGTCAGCCTGCTTTCCATATCTGAGCTGGTGTGTTCAGATATGGCTTGTGTATATCTGCACAGAACTGTGCTGAGCTGTGTAGGACCAAACAGAAGTATGAAAAAAAGCTCTACAGTACTGGATAGATTTAAAATAAAATGTGGTTATGGGAGAAGAATTTTTCAGATTTTAGTATCCCCCTTCTTCTGGTGAGATTTACTTTGCATCTTTAACATATTGACCAACACAGGTTGAATTGTTCCCTATGGGGAAAACAAGAAGCTAGCTAGCTTCTGGAAAACAAGAAACCAGTTTACTGTGTCCAGTTGTGGGCTCCCCAGCTCAAGAAGGAGACAGAATGTCTGGAAAGAGTCCAATGTAGAGCCAGCAAGATGATCAGGGG